>JAJIBD010012075.1:0-57171 GCA_021461705.1 Cryptotis parvus
GCTCCATTTAACGCTCTCATTGGTGCAGGGTGGGTAAGAACAGTCCCCCTTTCACCAGTGTGCAGCCCTGGGTTCTCTCCAGAGTCAAACCCTCTTTCCACCCAACTCCACTGATGAGGGGCAAAACACTTCGAGTCAACACACTATTATTATTATAAGAGCTACCAATTCACTGGACATCCTATGTTATCAGAAGTCTCACCTTCTAATACAACTTGCCAAGCCCATCAGGAATACTGAGAGAGAAATATGCAAACAACTAGAGAGGTGCACACATAGATCCGCTCACGAACACACATAAACTATCTCCAAAGCCAGGAAAAAGCACAAAGCCAGCTGGCAACAGGGCCTAACTTAAACAGGGCATTAAGTGGTATTAACAGACTAGTTCTAGAAGCAATCAGAAATCCCCAGCTGAATCAAAGATTGATATCAAAGACTCAGAGCAACCTCAAGGCTAGCATCTCCAGAGAGGACTGGAGCTGAAGCCTCTTCCTGGGTGCATTTGAGTGAACACTTTAAATCTTCCAAGATTGAACTATAAAGAGAAATTAGTTTATTAATAATTCACAGACTTCAAGGGAAAATGTCAAAAACATATGCTCCGGAGCAAAGCTGATTTTATTTTTTTTCTGTTTAGAACAGAGCAGTGCAGAGAGAAGTTGAAGCGCTAGGCTCAGAAATTGAATTTGGTCTTTTTCTTTTTTCCCTCCTTGTCTTCTAGTTTTAAAAGAAATGTTTCTAATAAAATATATGTGAGCATTTAGTCTGACTTCCTTCGGCATACTTCAACTTTTTCAAATCCTGTGAGGTTTGTGGGGAGTGTCAAAAGCAGAATACTTTATCCAAAACTTTAATAGTTTGAGATATTTTCATGGTGAAGTTATTAGCCAAGCATACTTAATTGGAGCTTGTGAATTCAAAGCAACATATCCAAGAATGGATGTGATAGAAAGAAAGGCTAATAAAATCTGGAGTTAAGATGATTGGATCCAATTTTCTAAATGAGCAAGAGCTTTCCAAGAGAAAACACTCATTAATCGGCAATGTGAATGTATTTTTCCAGGAATCTTCCAAATTCACATCCTTGATGGAAGGAATCTGGCTACATCCTGTTTGGCATGTCAGGGGTCACTGAGAGCCTCTTTATCTGCCTTCGTTTCCCCAATGTGCCTGAGCACAGGCTGCCTGGGAGGGAGACACCTGGGCATCGGCTCCTGCCTCTCACAGGCTGCACACGTGCACAGGAACGGCCTCCAGCTTCCTCAGAGAGCCATACCAGTACCCTGCTGTTTATTCTTTTCCTCTTTGGCAAAGGTTCCCCTTCCAGGAGATCATTCCTGCCAGTTCTGAACTCAGCTCCACCTGAAAATCACACCCTGAGAAGAGTATCGGGGCACCCAACTGAAACTTGTCTTGACTCCCTCATCAAAGCTGTCTTGTACTGCTCTTTTGTTTCTACCAATTCGTTCTTGCTCCGAAGCCATTTAGGTCAAGTTCTTGTTTCCATGACTTGGTTGAAATAACCTAGCACTCTTATCTTCTCTATGTTTCGGATGTGTTAATTGTTCGTGTTTCTCATTAAAACGGAATCTCTCTGAAAGGAAACTTGGTTTGATTCATTATTAAACACTCCTGCTCATATTATTTGGCCGGTAATGCTTGCACCAAATATTTCTTGATAGTTTTGAGTACAGATTCTCAAAAAATAGGTCGGTTGTGAAAATAGAAAAATACAAATTGTGTTCTTTTATAAATAACCTAGCACAATGCCAACTATCATAAAACAATTGTCTGGGAAATCTTTGATTAAAGACTGAAAATAAGTTTCCTCCTTGTAAACAAATTTCGGTTAAAAATATCTTCATGGAGGATAGTGTAGGGATAGAGTAAGTCCTCCCTTAACATCAGGGGTAGATTTGTAGTAATCGCGGCTTAAGGAAACTACACAGAACAAAAGCAGGTTGTTCAGTTTACCAGGATTGCTTTTTCTCTCCCGAATTGTAACAAAGTGACACAATTTGAGACTGCAAATAAATTGAACTGATGTTTTTGTAGCTTGTGACAATTATCCAATATGTTGCGATATAATTTATTTTTATTTTATTTCTAAATGGCATAATTTGGAACAAAGAGAACATATGTAGAAATTTAGTTATTTCAAACTTAATGGGGGAAGAAATTCCCAAACAGTGCCCATTAGGGAGATAGCAAGGCAGATATCTGTTTCAGCATGGAAACAACTTCTTAGGATTATGAGATTTGTTGTTACTCTTTTTTTTTTGTTCCATAGGTTCTCCTGGGAGTACTTGGGATCCCATCAGGCCAGGATCAAAGTATGTACTCAGCTCACAGAGATCTCACCCATCTCTAATTGCCATCCATTGGTGAGAACAATTCCTTAAATCCTTTTATTTTAGCTCAAGGATGACAAGTAAAAGACATCTCCTATGACAAATAGGAGTCCCTCATCAAATATATCATTCGGCCGATATTTATTGCTTACTTGTAAGGAAGAGGCTTTGTTTTAGGTGTTGGCAATAGTAAGACAGTGAACCAAGCAGAGAAAATGCTACTGCAGTGAACCATCTTCGGCTGGGGTCCTAGAAGGTACACAGTGTGCATTCTGGGATCAATTAGTGCTGCCTGCCAGGACGGGGGTGGGTGGTTGGTGAAATGTGGGCACAGAGGAGAGTGGCATTGCCCAGGCTAGGTCAGGATCTGCTATTCTGTTTCTGCTCTGTGTCCACAACGTCCACCTAGCTCCTAGGTGCCTAGCTCAGCCATTAACCTCCTGATGCAGGGTCAGTCAATCTCCAGGCGATACGCAAACTGGTCTCTAATTAGAGGAAACTTAAGCACACCCAACTCTTTTGAAAGCCAGTATCTATTGCTAAGCCCAGGTTGACAACTTATTCCTTGCAGCTCTGTTATTTTTACGTTACGGGAAATTACACCTGGTGATACTCAGGGGTTACTCCTGGCAGTGCTCAGGGGACCATATGGGATACTGTGGATCGAATCTGGGATGGCTACATGCAACGTAAATGCATTCCCGCTATGCTGTCGCTCCAGCCCCCAGTAACTTTGCTCTTGCTTCCTTCTTCGATGAAATCATCGTTCCATTCCCCAAAGCTTCCCATCTTTTTACCCACTTCTCAGACCCGTTCTGATGTTCCTTTTTGTTCATGTATTCATTGATCCAGGCAGGCTCCATCTCTGTAGCTATCACAATTGAACACTGTTCTAGACACTCAGAGGGTAGTGCCAGACACACGCAAGCTTCCCAGTTTCAGAGGGCAGTGCCAGACTCAGGGACAAGCTCCCTGGTCTCAGAGGGCAGTGCTGGATACACAAGAGACAAGCTCCCAGTGAGGGCAGTGCTGGACACAGGAGACAAGCTTCCCTGTCTCAGAGAGCAGTGCTGGACACAGGAGACAAATTCACCAATCTCAGAGGGCAGTGCGGACACAGAGGACAAACTCCCCCAGTCTCAGAGGGCAGTGCTGGAGTCAGGGAGACAGGCTCCCTGGTTTCAGAGAAATGCTTTTCTGGACCCAAGGCAGAAATGAGTGGGCAAATGGACAAGATAATTCCAGGTAATGGCTGTAGCCAGCAGGGTAATGCTGGGGAGCAAAGACTAGGTGCCTTGAGGAGCCCCAGCTTAGGGACTGACATTGAAGGTAAAACCTGAAGAAGCGAGAGGGCGCCAGACACCAAGATGGGGGTGGGGGATACCATTAACAGAAAATCTAGGTCCTGGGGGGAAAAATCACTGTAGCCTGTTCTGAAGGTAATTCTGGCTGGGATAGAATGAAGGGAAGGGAATGAGAATCGGGCAACACAGCTGGCAAATGATGGATCAGGAATGTCTGGTAGTTGCTTACCTGCGTGGATATTTGCTCCTTCCCCATGCCATGCTGGGGACACCATGTCCAGCTAGTTCCATGCCCAGCTAGCTCCATGCCCAGCTGGCTTCATGCCCAGCTAGCTCCCTGAGTTTCTCCCCAATGCCCCAGGGATCACTCTGGCCCAGGAGCAACAGTCAGACCTCTGAGAGTCTCCGTCTGCACCCAGTAAGGTCTGTTCCAGAGACTGGCACAGGTGCCACTGCTCAGAACTGCCCTGGCACCTCCTGCTCCTCAGCTTTCCCCAATGGTCCTGGCTCACAATCATCCAACAAGGCTGAGAGCGAAAGGGATGCCTATGGAGAGTTGGGTTCTGACAATCACCTGAAGCGCTTTGTGACAAGGAAGCCTGAGTTATAAAGTGGTCCCAGAGCAGAGGCCCCAGGGGCAGTGCGACAGCAAGGCGCTAATTACTCTTTCTGAGAAATTGCCTTATTTCAGAGATTTAAAGCCCAGGGGCATTGACTATCAAAACTCAGTTTAAAGAGGCTTCTTAGCAGGAACAGCTTACTCGGTGTCTTAAAGGCTCTGTGCAAAGCCCCTGGTCCCCAAACCATCCACCCCACCTGTCATCTGCTCAGATATTCCATCATCAGAACCAATTCTTTGTTCTTGAAGGTTTGCCTTTTCTTTAAGAGAACTGTGCTCACAGGAGTCCCACATGAAGTCAGGATTCTATCTGCCTCGGTTTCTTCTTCCCACTTCAGGATGTCGTGCTCCACCTCTTCTGCTGCTGCTCCCAACTTCAGATACTATGGGCTATTGGCCCAACACTTTTTGCTTGGGGTTTACCAGAGTCCACCTCGTGCTTTGCCTTTAGAACAGCCCTCTCAAAGGAAAGCTGGGAAGACATGGCCTGTGTTCTGTTCTTCACCTCTTTGGGAGAAGTCTCACTGCATAGGGGCGTAGATTTTAATTCCAATATCCACAAAACTGGAGAGTGGTGGAAAGAGGCAAATAAAGAAATGGCATGGAGTGAGGAAATCCTGGAATCAGAATTACTCTTTCTCTAATGCCATGGCTCCTTCTCGGTGATGCAGTCACTTAATGCTCATTCCCAACTGTGTTCAAAGCAGGAGATTGGAATAACTTCCAGAGCAACATGTCAAACAAAATCTTTTGTGGTGTTGATGATGGATGTTAAGTGTGTGAGTGTGTGTGTGAGTGTGTGAGTGTGTGTTGTGTGTGTGTGTGCTCATTAGGTGAGGGACTTAGAAAGAAGACATCATGAGAATATGTGTGATTTCCACAAGGCTCCAAGCTTCCAGAATTCTAAAGAAACAGTGAGCCCAGGATAGGGTCAGAGATGGGAGGGAGAGCATCACCTGACACAGACAACCAATCAGCACAGTGGCTCTTGGAGTTAAGGGGGTGGTGGTAATGTCATTTCAACACAATTAATGGTTCTGGAACTTTTCACTTTTTAGTAAAAAAGAAAAGAAAAAGACAAAATCCTGGGGATAAACTATAGGGGAGGGGCTGGAGAGACAGTACAGTGGTAGGGTGCTTGCTTGGCATGGAACTGACTGGAGTTTGGTCCCTGGCACCATATAGCATCCCCAAGCACTGTTCGGGTGATTTCTGAGTGTAAGCAGCCAGGGGTGATTTCTGAGTCCAGAGCCTGCAGTAAGCCCTGAAAATCACTGGGTGTGTGGCTCAAATAAAAACAAACAAACAAACAAACAAACAAAAAAAAAGAAAACAACCCAACCACAAAAGATAAGTGAAAAAGCGCCAAACATGGACCTGCAAAGCTGGCGACAGGACCATGAAGGCCTCCTCTTCAGCTAAAGGTCAGCTGCTCCTTAATTTTTTCACGTTATGAACTGGTATCAGCATGGTCTCATTAAAGAGCTAATATTGCAGGGGAAGGTAGATCAGTGTCACAAACAAGGCCCGTGCCCAGTACAAGGCACCTGGCTAGTGAACCTCTGTCAACCTCAACCACAGATGGCGCAGAGGCAGGGCCTTGTGCTGCCATTCCCAATTAACACAGACTGCTGGATCCAAGCTGAGTGTCAAAGAATGAGATGAAGTGTTCTCAGCGATGACACCCATGTCCCATCCATACCTGCCTTGCACGCTGCCCAGCCCGTCTAGATTAATGTCACCACCCCCAGTTTGGGTCACATTGTTCACAATCTTTTTTTTCCCTTATAAAGGCAATGAGGCTCAGATACATGGGTCAGAGCTGCTACTGACTCTCCCTGTGCTCAGTTTATCTTGAGGCACCGGGAGGGAAGGCGGGTTCTAGCCCTGGCCCACCATCCCAATAGAGCCTTGCAAGAAGCCAGAGGAACCCCCAAACCATGAGGACAGTCATTTCCAACATTTGGACTCCACAGTTCGTCAGAGCTCCACCCAAGAGAAAAGCCGATCTCTCCCCATTGCAGTTCATCAGTAAATGCATGAGATGAGAGCTTACTACTGATAGTATACCACTCGCACGGTAGAGCCTGGCAAGCTACCTGTGTTGTATTTGATATGCCTAAAACCAATAACAATTATTGACTTAATTCCCATGACCTGAAGGAATGGTTTGAGGATCTTCATGTTCCTGGGGTGAGCAGATGCCCTTGGGCTACACTAGCACACACATATGGAGATATTACTGGTGCCTGCTCGCAAATGCATGAACAATGGGAAGACAAGTGTCAAGCGACAAGTGATAAAGGCAACACGGTCATCTTTGTAAGCCACCCAGGAAAATGACACAGCCCCACCCCAGTGTCCCTTTAGCCAAATAATTTTATGTTAAGCCACCACAAGAAAAGCAAACACCACAAAGTGATGTGGCCTTGGAGAATCTAAATATTTGAGTCAGGGGTTATGGAGAGAGAACAGGAAGAAGATGCCTTGCACATGAATGACCCAGCTCAGAACCCCCACATCACAAATGGTCTCTGTGCACAGAATCAGGAGGAAGGCCTGAGCTCTTCTGGGTATGGCCCCCTCACCTCTCTCCCTACCAAACAAATAAAAATATGAGTTTGGGGTGGGAGCCAGCATTGATTCAGCAAGAGAAAGTCAGTGGTGCTGACCAAAGGGAGCACAGCAGACAGGGTGCTTGCCTGTACATGGCTAGCCCAGGTTGGGTCCTTAGTATCTTAGGAGCTACCACTGGGAATGTCCTGAGTCCAGAGTCAAGACTAAGCCCTGAGCATTGCTGGGTAGTTGTGACCTAAACACCAAGAATTTTTAAATGAAAGAAAGTAAACAGTGTCTGCATTAGGACCTGGCTATATACCAAAACTAGAATTCATAGACACAAACTCAAAAACCAACCCAGACTGAGAACCAACAGCAAAGTCCCTCTCCTGTGACTATTCCTGGCCCTCCACCTGGAAAAGTGACATGGACACGCCAAAACGGCCCACTGCAAGCCCAAGAGTTGGTGACCAGCAGTAACCCTACTGGTGACCACTCAGCTACAGGGGATACACGGAACAGGATGGACACTCCCAAGGTAACTGTTCCCTACACACATACACACATATAGAGCACAGGATGGACACTCCCAGGGTAGCTGTCCCCTACAAACCACACACACACATATACACGGCAGATGGTGGACACTCCTAAGGTATCTTTCTCCCCTACACGCACAACAAAAACATCTGGGGCTGTGCCTGTGAACAGCCACGGTGTCCCTACAGGAATCTGGTCTCTGATGAGCTTTCCTTTTCCTATTCATCTCTTCAACCAGATGCTGGACCCAGTCCCAAAAGTTCAATGTAATTTCCAGAATTTACTGGCCTCCCATCACTCCTTAGGAACAGAGCATGGCCGAGAGAACCAAACTAATAAAATGGAGAATGCAAACTACCACCATCCCACACTAACCCCAGAGGTTGGGAGTTTCCAGAGCCATTCACACACATGTTATCATTTTTCACCAGAGGTCAGTGCTCAGGTTCCCGCAGCTACTCTAGTTCTGTGCTCAGAAACCCAAAAGATGGAAGACTTGGCTGAGCTCATTGTGTTAATCTGCACCCTGCCCCACCGTGTCAGACTCTGAAGAAAGATCCAGTCTATAGATTCAAGCTGGGTCTATATACACTTGGTGCTCTCCGATTATGGCTTCAGCTTCTGGCACCTGAAAGGGGTGCACAGCTGAAGGAAACATGCATGGTAGCTGTTGAGACTAAGCACATAAGGATGGTGCCCCTTTCTGCTGGTTCCTGACTGATGGCAGTGCCCACCTTTCAGAGAGAATGCCCTCCGTATGGCCAGGAGCAGAAACAAAATACTGACCCAAATTATATAAACAAACAAACAAAATATAGTGACCCAAATACCCAATGCCAGGAGATAGGAGGGCTGTGTCAAACCGGGGCTAGAACACGCTTCCCCAGCCTTAATCGTGTTTTGGAATATTATTATTTAACATGTGGGGAAATGCTCAAAATGCTGCTAAAAAATTGGGCTATATATTGTAGAGTAGAAATCCACACACAGAATGAAAGGCTTTTGCACATGGGTGCAGCTCCCTGCTCCACAGGAAGTAACTCACCCTGCTTTACAACCTTTACTCCAGAACATCATCTGGAGGCGATGGGACTTAGCCCCCACTTCTCCACTCCCCTGCCCCAGAGACAGGAACACTGCACAGAGGTGAGGGGTGGAATAAATTCTGATAGTCTTATCCTATGGGGAGACAGGAGCAGGGAGAAAGGGGGAGAGATTAGAGAAAGGCAGAACACAGAGAGGGAGGGAGCGAGAGCAGGAAGGGGAGGCAAGCAAAGGACTATTTTAGGGTTCCTGGCACAGGAAATGAGTTCCCAGATGGTGACTTACAGCTGGAGCATCCACCAATGCTTAAATAGGATCCAACTCCCTGAAAGGGCCATACACTGTCCCGAGAACTGACTCTGACTCTTTCCTCAGGGCTTCAGGTTTTTTAAAATTTTTATTGTACCACAGTGAAACATACAGTTACAAAGGTGTTCATAATTGGTTCTTGGTAATACAGTATTCCAGCACCCATCCCTCCACCAGTGCCCCATCCTCACCACCAGTATACCCCACTCCCTCCTGCCCACCCCAGGCTGCCTCAATAGCAGGTACTACTTTATTCATTGCAGCGCTATTCACAATAGCTAGAATCTGGAAACAACCTAAGTGCCCAAGAAGAGGCGACTGGCTAAAGAAACTGTGGCACATCTACACGATGGAATACTATGCAGCTCTCAGAAAAGATGAAATTGTGAAATATACCTGCAAATGGATGGACATGGAGACTATCATACTGAGTGAAATTAGTCAGAAGGAAAAAGACAGATATAGAATGACTACATTCATTAGTGGGATATAAATATATACCAGTGTTTTACTGAGTGTGGGAAATGGTAATGTCAGACTAGAATTCACCATTGAATATACACAAAGAGACTTACACGATAAACCCTAAATGTCTGCAGGGCTAGCCACAATGTATAAAAGAAGGGGGGGAGAGATGCAGAGTCAGAGAGAAAGAGAGAGGCAGAGAAAGAGAGGAAAAGAGGACATCAGTTTGACTCAGACAAATAAAACCCTTTGACTGATGAGCTATGGCTCTTCGCCTTGGTGATGGTGAGTTATAATGTGGCTTGACCCTTAAAAACACAGCAAAACTAATGACTCTTCTTCAAATAGGTTGTCATTTGATAAGTACATGTCACATCTTCTTCTGTGCTAAGCACAGTGGAAAATACTTCCAATTGAGTATTGACCACACCATTATGGCTTCTGATCTTTTTTTTTTAATTTTTTATTTTTACAATTACAAAGATATACAATTAAAAAGTTCATATTTGGTTTTGGTCATATGGTGCCCCATCTCCCACCCACCAACGTCCCCAGTTCCCTCCCTCCCCCCAGCCCAGCTCCATGGCAGGTTTTTATTTCTTTCCCTTTCTCCCTTTCTCTTTCCTTCCTCCAGACTATGGATTACAGATAATACATTAAAGGGTTGTCATGTGTATCTTTTTGCCTCTATTTAATGCTCAGTTCTAGGTTGGCATTAGTACCCTCGACAATTGTTAGCACACTGTTCCATTTTCGTCTTACCTAACCTCTGTCTCCCACACGCGTGATAATTTCCACCTTTGACAAGACATCCTGATATATCGCATAACATAAATATATATGGCTTCTGATCTTAAAAGGCATCAGAAAAGAGGTGCAGAGAGTGTCTCCAGGACCAACTGGACTCTCCAAAGCAGAACTTGCTAAAGCAAAGGCCCATAAACACCTTCTCTTGATCACTTCACTTGATCACTTGATCATCGATCCCATTATTCATCGATTTGCTTGAGCGGGCACCAGTAACATTTCCATTGGACCCAATCACGTGTCAATGTAGCCCAATGGCATCTGGTTGATTCAGGAATATGAAGAGCCTCAAACCGTTCCTTCAGGGTCTTGACAAGGATGTCTGATCATCTTGTAGGTGGGCGGCCACGTGATCTTTTGAATCCCATGGGACCCAGTCGGTAATGACTCTAGTCCAGCGGTCATCTCCAAATCGCATTACATGTCCAGTCCATCTGATTTTCAATGCCTTGGCAAATAAGACAGCGTCCCTGATTCTGGAATAGCGATGGAGGTCAGAACGTCGGATCCCTTCTCTCACTTGAGTGAGGCGTGATATTCCAAGCATAGCTCTTTCAATTCCTCTCTGGGAGACCCGAATAGCATTCTCATCCTGCTTTCGTAGGGCACAGGTCTCTGAGGCATATGTTAATGCAGGGAGAAATGTGGAGTTGAAGAGATGTGCCTGGAGCCAGAGGTTCTTTTCCTTTTAGCTATTTCTTCAATGCCTTTGAAGGCATTCCATGCTGCTCTCTTCCTCCTGCGCAGCTCAGGTTTTAGGTCATTTATCATATTGACTTCTCGACCTAGGTACACGTGAACTGCTGCACTCAGAGATGTTTGTTCCATGGAGAGAGAATGGGGCCTCGGAACTAATTCAGTTTTCATAAACATAGTTTTCTTTAGATTCAGCTGTAGACCTATCTTTCCACATTCTTGGTCGAAGTCAGCCAGCATTTGTGCCGCTTGGCTAATGTTTCGTGTTATTAGAACGATGTCATCAGCAAAGCTGAGGTGGTGTACCACCACTATCTTCACCCCTCCTTCCCACAATGCAGAGTCCGAATGGCCTGAAGAGTTTTGAAAGGATCACCAGGAACCCCTCTTTTAAATTATTTTTAAATTAAAAAAGTATACAAGTTCTGGTCAACAGTGTCCAGCACCCATCTGCCACGGTGCCCATCTCCCCACCACCAAGCCACCGCCCCCCCCCCCCCCCCGCCCGCGGTCTTATTTCTTCCCTCTCTCTCTCTCTTCCCCCCCCCAGAAACATAAAGAAAACAATCCAGGAAGAGAACAAAAAAGTGGTGTTTCCGATTGGTTCCAAGTAGATTCCCAGGAGTGGTAGGCTGTCAAGGGAGTTCAATTCTAGTCTTTGGAGGAATGTCCATATTGTTTTCCAGAAAGGCTACCACCGGCATTCCCACCAACAAGGATGAGTGTCCCTTTTCCCCATATCCATGCCAGCACTTGTTGTTCTTTTTGACATGCGCCAGTCTCTGTGGGTAAAGTGGTATCTCTGTTGTTTTGATTTGCATCTCTTGATGATTAGTGATGATGAGCATTTTTTCATATGTTTTTGGCCATTCAATTCTTCCTGCTGAGTTTCTGTTCATTTCTTTCCCTTTTTTATGGGTTTTTTTTTTCTTGTAAAGTTCTACCAGTGCCTGATATATCCTGGATATTAACCCCTTATCAGATGGGTATTGGGTGAATATTCTTTCCCATTCTGTGGACTGTCTTTATATCTTAGTCACTGTTTCTTTTTGAGGTGCAGAAGCTTTCTAGTTTCATGCAAATTTGTATGGAACATATTTGTATGGAACAACAATGTATGTTGTTCCATACAAAGTTTTAGTGCCTTATGTTTATCTTTTCTTCTAGTTGCTTTGTTAGTGATGTTTCACCTTTGAAGATGCCTTTAGCTTCAATATCGTGGAGGGTTTTTCCTATATTTTCTTCAATGTACTTTATGGATTCAAGTCTGATATTGAGATCTTTAATCACTTTTGATATGATTTTTGTGCATGGTGTTAGACACAGGTCCAAATTCATTTTTTACATGTCGCTGCCCAGTTTTGCCAACACTACTTGTTGAAGAGGCTTTCCTTACTCCATTTTAGACTCTTTGTACCTTTTATCAAGGATTAAATGATCATGTGTTTGAGGTTGGTGTCAGGATACTCAATTCTATTCCATAGGTCCACAGGTATGTTTTTTATTCCAATACCATGCTGTTTTAATTACTACTGCCTTGTAGTACAGTTTGAAGTTGGGAAAGGTGATGCCTTCCTTCTACTTTTCCCGATTGTTTTAGCTATCCTTGTGGGATTTGTTGTTCCATACAAATTTCAGGAGCATTTGGTCAATTTCTTTTTTTTTTAATTCAATATTTTTTTTATTTTTTAAAATTTTTTATTATACCATCGTGACACATACAATTACAAAGGTGTTCATAATTGGTTCTTGGTAATACAGTATTCCAGCACCCATCCCTCCACCAGTGCCCCATTTCCACCACCAATGTACCCCACCCCCTCCACCCATCCCCAGGCTGCCTCAACAGAAGGTAGCCCTATTTCCTCTCTTTCTCTCTCTGTCTCTCTCTCTGTCTCTGCATCTCTCTCCCTCTTGTTTTACACATTGTGGCTAGCCCTTCAGATATTTAGAGTTTATCACTTAAGTCTCTTTGTGAATATTCAATGGTGAGTTTTAATCTGCCATTACCATTTCCCACATTTAGTAAAACACTGGCATCTATTTATATCCTATTAATCTGTCCTTTTCCTTCTGACTAATTTCACTCAGCATGATAGTCTCCATGTCCATCCATTTCCAGGTAAATTTCATAATTTCATCTTTTCTGACAGCTGCATATTATTCCATAGTGGAGATAAACCACAGTTACTTTAGCCAGTCCTCTGTGCTCGGGCATTTAGGTTGTTTCCAGATTCTAGCTATAGTGAATAGTGCAGGGATGAATAAAGAAGTACAGATAGTGTTTCTGCTATGTGTTTTTCGGTCTCGGGTATATTCCCAGGAGTGCTATTGCTGGATCAAATGGGAGCTCAATATCTAGTTTTCGGAGGAATGCCCATATTGTTTTCCAAAAGGGCTGGACCAGTCGGCACTCCCGCCAACAGTGGATGAGAGTCCCTTTTTTCCCCACATTCCACGCCAGCACCGGTTGTTCTTGCTGTTTTGGATTGTGCCAGTCTCTGTGGTGTGAGATGGTACCTCATTGTTGTTTTGATTTGCATCTCCCTGATGATTAAAGATGAAGAGCACTTTTTCATATGCCTTTTGGCCATTCGAATTTCTTCTTATTGGAAGCTTCTGTTCATTTCTTCTCCCCATTTTTGATGGGGTTGGCTGTTTTTTTCTTGTGGAGTGCTACCAGTGCCTGATATATCCTGGATATTAACCCCTTGTCAGATGGGTATTGGGTGAATATCCTTTTCCACTCTGTGGATTGTCTTTGTATCTTGGTCACCGTTTCTTTTGAGGTGCAGAAGCTTTTCAATTTTATATAATCCCATTTGTTTATCTTTGCTTCCATTTGCTTGGTCAGTGGTGTGTCATCTTTAAAGATACTTTTATTATTCGATATCGTAGAGCGTTTCTCCTATGTTTTCTTCGATGTACCTTATAGATTCCTGTCTGATGTTGAGATCTAGAATCCATTTTGATCTGACTTTTGTGCATGGCGTTAGAAGGAGGTCTAAGTTCATTTTTTTACATGTAGCTGCCCAGTTTTTCCAGCACCATTTGTTGAAGAGGCTTTCTTTGCTCCACTTAATATTTTTTGCTCCTTTATCGAAGATTAAGTGATTGTATATTTGAGAATGTGGTTCAGGATGCTCAGTTCTATTCCATAGGTCTACGGGTCTGTCTCTATACCAACACCACACTGTCTTAATTACAACTGCTCTGTAGTAGAGCTTGAGGTTGGGGAAAGTGATGTCATGGGTATCCTTATAGGGACTGCATTGAATCTGTACAGAGCTCTAGGGAGTATTACCATTTTGACAATGTTGATTCTCCCCATCCATGAGAAGGGAATGTGTTTCCATTTCCTTGTGTCCTCTTTATCTCTTGGAGCAGAGTATTGTAGTTTTCTTTGTACAGGTCCTTTACACACTTGGGTATGTTGATTCCTAGGTATTTCATTTTCTGTGGCACAATTGTAAATAGAATAATTTCCTTAATATCCCTTTCTTCTCTTTTGGTATTTGTATATAGGAAAGCCACTTTCTTTTTTGGTGTTGATTTTGTATCCTGCCACGCTACTATATGTGTCTATTGTTTCTAGGAGATTCTTTGGTAGAGAGTTTAGGGTTCTCTAGGTATAATATCATGTCATCTGCAAATAATGATAGCTTGACTTCTTCCTTGCCTATCTGGATGCCCTTGATGTTCTTCTCTGATTGCTATGAAGGAAGAAATGGAAGAAAGAGAGCTAGTGGATATATACAGGGCTGTTCATTCCAAAACAGCTGAATTCACTTTTTTCTCTAGTGCACATGGAACATTCTCCAAGATAGAGCACATGCTGAGCCACAAAGCATACCTCAATAAAAAAAGATAGAAATTGTGTTAGCTATCTTTTCAGACCACGATGCACTGAAAATGGAAGTTAACCATACACAGAAACAGGGAGTCAAACCAAACACCTGGAAACTGAACAGCTCACTCCTAAACAACAAATGGGTCATAGAAGAAATCAAACAGGAAATCCAAAGATTTCTGGAAACAAATGAAAACACCAACTATAAGAACTTGTGCGACACGGCAAAAGCTGTGTTAAGAGGGAAGTTTATAGCTCTGCTAGCATTCATCAGGAAACAAGAAAGGGCCCACATAAATAACCTGACTACACAGCTGAAGACATTAGAAAAAAAACAACAAAGGAGCCCAACCCAGGGAGAAAAAAGAAAATAATAAAACTTAGAGAGGAAATCAATGAGTTGGAAACCAAAACAAAAAAAAAAAAACAATCCAAAAGATTAATGAAACCAAGAGCTGGTTTTTTTAAAAAATAAACAAGATTGACAAACTATTGGCAAGACTTATAAGTACAGGGAGAGAACCCAAATAAACAGAATCAGAAATAAAAAGGGTGACATCACAACAGTAACCACAGAAATCCAAAAGATCATCAGAGATTACTTTGAGAGCCTGTATGCCGTGGAACACGAGTATCTAGAAGAAATGGATGAATTCCAATTGAGGAAATAGAAACAGTAATTAAAAGTCTGCCCAAACATGAAAGCCCAGGTCCAGACGGATTCACTACTGAACTCTACCAAACCTTTAACCTACTGCCAGTCCTTTTCAAGCTCTTCCAGGAAATAGAAGAAACAGAAATACTCCCAAACAGCTTCTAGGAGGCACATATCACCCTGATACCCAAAGCAGGGAGAGACAATACAAAGAAAGAAAACTACAGACCAATATCCCTGATGAACACGGATGCTAAGATCTTCAACAAAATATTAGCAAACAGAATCCAAAGACTCATCAAGAAGATTATACCTCATGACCAAGTAGGATTCATCCCGGGAATGCAAGGATGGTCCAACATTCGCAAGTCAATCAACATAAAATATCATATCAATAAGAGAAAAAAATAAAAACCATATAATCCTATCAATAGACACAAAGAAAGCATTTGACAAGATCCAGCACCCATTCATGATTAAAACCCTCCAGAAAATGGGAATTGAAGGGACTTTCCTCAAGATAGTTACAGCCATCGAACCCCTCTTTTGACATCAATGATCACTTCCGTGTAGAATGGTGAGATCCTGGTGGTGAATCCGTAGTACAGCTCACAAAGGATCTTGATGTATTGGGTTTGAATGCCCTGTTTGGCTAGGGCTTCGATGACCGCTTCAGTCTCCACAGAATCAAAGGCTTTCTGTAAATCAATGAACGTGAGACAGAGCGGCATCTTGTACTCCCTACAAACCTCGATGAGCTTGTTTACTGTGTAGATATGGTCGATTGTGCTGAATCCTTTCCGGAAGCCTGCTTGCTCGCATGGTTGACCTTCATCTAGTGTTCTGCTAATCCTGTTCAGGATGACTCGTGTAAACAGCTTGTAGATGATGAACAACAGGCAGATGGGGCGATAGTTGCCAATGTCGTGAATGTCTCCCTTCTTGAACAGTAGAACTGTCCTGCTGGTTTTCCATTGGGAGGGTACCTTGCATTCGGACAGGTAGCGTGTGAACAGCTGAGCTAGCGTATTGATGAGTACCGATGGCAGATTCTTCAGGTGTTCGGGTCTGACTTTGTCTGGGCCTGGTGTTGTTCCCTTCTTTACCGACGAAATGGCATGTCGGAATTTAGAAGGGAGAACATTGGGAATGACATATCCATCTTGTGGAATTTGGTATGTGGGCAGGTGGACGTGGCTATCAAAGAGATCTGAGTAGAAGTCATGGATAATCTTCTCCATTGCCTTTCTGGAAGATGTGATAGATCCATCAGGGCATCAGAGGGCAGTCATCTTGGTCTTATAGTTGTCAAAGGACAGGCAGGCGGTGCAAATGCTTTTCCCAGCTTGCTGCATTTTCCAGTATTTCTGCTCTTCTGTCTTTGAGGTCTTCTTTTTATTGCTTCTCTGCACTGCTTTGCAAGCTTGGACGTTAGCTAACGTCCAAACGTCCTAACACCTTCTCTTAGTCCCCTTATTAAAAATGTCCTTGAAAGTGACAACAAAGCACCAAGTTTGAAGGCCTTTCGTAGCTAGGCATTGCTCTGCATTCACAGGAGTTTGAAGCCAGTGGTAGTTAAAGAAAACTCCAAGATGGCTCTCCTCACAATAAAGTACTCATGACTCCTGGTCACACTGTGCCAAAAGTGAAGGGTTTGTGAGGTGCCTTGGAAGTGGCAAAGAATCTAACATGGAGCCAGTAATGCTGGGTGGTCACTGGCCAGCTCAGCTGCTCTCTGGATCTGTGCGTTACAGAGGATCAGTTGCCCAGAATTTGTCAGCCACAGCATATGCAGAAAATCAATCCCCAACAAAGCGCAGAGAAAGCCTTTGAAAGCCCTACTCGAGGTGACAAATGGTCCCTAATGAGCGATACAGCCTCTGCTCACTTGAGTGACAGGTGAAGGAGAGCGGCCGGCAAGGACCAACTGCTTGCTCCTGGCCCAATTAAGACTCCAACTGTTTGCAGTAATGTGAGATCCACAGTAATTGATTCCCTCCTTAATCGGCCCCAGAAAAACCCAACATGGGATGGAAACTTTAAGGATGTTCATAAAATAAACTGACAAAGATTGGTTCAGTGTTACCAGCACCTCGGGCCCTAGCTCTCTGTCCCTCTTTGGCCAAGATCCCTCTTACTTGCCATGAGGGTCTGGGCCTTCTCCCACCTACCCAGCCTCCTTCAGATACTTCCTGCCCAAGGTCTGTCGCCCCAGTGACGCTGGTCATTGCTGAAGTCACAGCCCTGGAATCGACCCTCACAGACTCTCTCCTGTCTTTCAGCTGACCCCTTTCCCATTTCCCTGAGCAACTCCTTATGTTCTGCACCTATGAAGCCCCACATATGGATCTGGAGAGGATTTGTGACCATTTTTCACATATATAAAGGTGAACTTGGGGCCAGAGTGATAGTCCAGGAGAGAGGGTGTTTGCCTTGAATGTCAACAACCTGTTTCCTTCCTCAGCACCCCACAGGGTCCACCGAGCACTGCCAAGAGTGATGCGTGAGTGCAGGAGTAAGCCCTAAGCACCACTAGGTTGGCTATAAACCAAAAATAAAATAAAAGTGAACTTGGCTGTGCACCTCCCTGATTCCCCTTCCCCAGAGCCTTTTCTTTCCCTGCTCTCTCCCTTTCCTGTGGCAGCTGTGGCAGTGCCACACACAAACATGCCTGGTGGGGATGTTCATGTAGGCTACACCTCAGCTTGTGGTCCGGTGACTATCTCGCTCCTTTTTTTGGTAGTGCTTATGGATAGTCTGGTTCCAGGGCTGGCTAGGAGTTGTACAATTTAACTGCACAGTTTAGCATACACACCTCTGTGCATGTTGCAGCCCAAAATTGCTTTCAAACCAGGGATAACAGTGAGCAGAGATACTGGGATTTGTCTCAGCATGTATGATGGCCCCACAGACACCTGCCAAGACCCAGATTCCTTTAGGGGTCTCACTTTCAGCCAGTAGTAGGGGAGATTCAGACCACCTTAGCACCCTGGAAGCCTATGCTCTGACTGATATTAATTAAGCCACACCCAAGTGTGAGCCTCTGGTGGTATGTTCCAGCATCAGTATGTATTTTATTAAGGCAGAGGAAGAAGTTATCATGGCCCTACATTGTTGCTGCTTATATCATGTTTTGCCCTTGATCCCTGAACCTCACATTCAACCATCTTCACCTATTTCTACCACACCAGGCATAAAATAAGAGCAGGCCACAATCTGAAAGCCCAAGATTACTCTGGATTTAGTCATCAGCATGGGGTAGAGGATCCAGTGAACTCCACCAAGCATCTGGCTTCTCCCAAACCCCACCAGGAGCATCTCGGGAAGAGTCGGTCAAAGATTCTTGCTAGTCCATCCAGTTTTGGAGTGGTGAAAGACGGAGCCTCTTGGCTGCCAGAATGTTCAATGATTGTCATTCCTTGACAGCTCTCCGAACTTGCTGGGCAGGAAAGCCACATGCTTGGATGAGCTATGTCTGTGGCACATAGAGCAAGTCCCAGAGCACACTTTCCAACTGGGACTGGAGTTATCTGGTTTGGCCACCTATGGAGAACCAATTTTCCTCAGATTGTCAAGTCTCCCAGCCAGTTTGTGGTCATCTGAATATTTTATTCATTCCTCCACTGGCTCATTCAGAACTTATTGAGCTTCACCCTCTGCCAGGTAAACAGGGAAATCATCGGAAAAAGTTATTTCCTGCTTTAGGTCAACTGAGAGGTTTGTAGAGCTGGTGGCTGAAGGTGTGAAGCAGGAAAGAGCAGCTACTCAGGAGCTGCTGGACTAACAAACTTGCAGACTAACATTTCTCAGTAAGCCACTGGCTGAGAATACAACCAGTATTGGAATCTGTGCACTTTGTTGTAATCAATAATTGCTACAGATTAATGCTTAATAATGTCAAAAGAGAAAGAAGGAAGAAAAGAAAGAAAGGAAGGAGGGAAAGAGGGGCACTTGCCTTGCAGATGCTGACCTGGATTTGATCCTGGTGCCCATATGGTCCCCTGAGCCCACTATGAGTGATCTCTGAGCACAGAGCCAGACGTAAGCCCTGAGCACTGCTAAGTGTGGATTCCCCACCCCCCAGTCTCCCCCCAAAAGGAGGGAGGGACCTAGGGTTAGAAGAAAAAATTTCTGGAAAAGACAAATTTCTGGAGTGACCACTACCATCACCACAACCACTAACGAAGACTTGGTTTCAGGCTGTCTGACTGGTGTGGGATTTCCTTGAGATAGCCAATTTCATTTTATTCATTTCAATAATCCAGACATCCAGCACACAAAAGCATGGACTAGGTATAACATGGGGTCAATGAATAATTCACAAGACACTCTGAGATCATTGTTCAGTGATCAGCCTTTTAATCCACTAGAGCTTCGTGTAACCCCCCTAGACGAGGCCAGGTCCCCCACCTTCTTTACACCTAGCACCGCCTCAGCACTGTAATTAGGGAATAAATTTCTCTCCAATCTTTGGACTGGCATCCAGTTTTGTTCTGTGACCAGAGCAGGTAGGGGTTTTAAGGAAAAAGATGACAAAGGATAAACTTATTCCGGCTCAACACAGCATTTGACCATTTCCAAGGGCTGGCAGTATCAATATTCATGTGGGAGGTCAGATCGAAAAAGAGAAAAGCCATCCTGCTTTTCAGCAAGGAAATGTGTTCCTTGCGGTTTAAGACCAGAGGAAGGCAGCCTGGGACGGTGAGGACTCCTTGCCTCATTGAAAAGAATTAATCATTTCACACCAGACGGAGCCCAAAGCCACGCGTGTGGAGGGATGTTCGGAAACCTGAGGAAAACAAGGTTTTCCAGCTGCCACTGTGCTTCAGCGGCGCTCAGAGGAGCTCTGCGTCCTGTCTCTCTGCTCCCATCTCCTCGTGTGTGATTTTTTCAGACTTTGCTGTGAATTCGAGACTGATGGGGAGGTGCAACTCTCCTCTCAGCATTTCTCTCAGGAGAAATTGGAAATATGTCCTCTCTGTTTCCGAGTCTGTGAGGAAGATTAACTGTCTCGCCTCCGTGTGTTTGGCGGACGAGCTAGCAGCTGATCCCTTCCCAGGTCCGCTTCTCTGTTTCCCACCAGGAAGGATTGGGGGTGTGCAGGGGGCTGCCATCTGCCTTGGTTGGCTCCCCAAGAACTGCTTTCCTGGCCACTGGCCTCACAGAGCCAAGGAGTCCTGGCCAGGGACTGGGAAGGTGTCAGGCCTTCAATGGAGCAGTTCCTGTGCAGTGCAGTTTCCACTCTTAAAAACTTCATGAGACTTTGCAAGACATAGAACAAAGCCATAACTGTTTCTCCATCCCTGAGACAAGGCAGGGTCCCTCCACTGCCCTGAGCAGAGGAGAAGCATAAAATTTCTTTCACAATGGTGGCGTCTGCTCCCACAGCTGCCCTTGGCATCTGACTGCCATCATGACCATCAGCTTGGTCCCATCCTTCTACATCTGGGCCTGCATGCTTAGGCTATCAGTGGGAGGACTGTTTTGTGGGAGGGGCCTCTCTGCTTATTCTACCTAAAACAGTGACCTTCCACGCCCTCTACAGCCCCTGACCCATGGCACAGTGGGGTACGGGTGGTTTGTCCTGCTAGAAAGGCATCTCCAAGGATCCGGGGCTCAGGTTTTATGAGGATGCTTTTGGGTGTGTCCCAGCACCTAAAACAGCCCTGGAACGAAGCTGAGGATCAGTAGTATCTGCTAGATGGTTGAATGAATAATTACCTGGTCTGGTGAGTCTGAGTGTGGAGAGCCAGCAGGTGCTGTGTGTGCCAAGAGCAAGAGACAGAGAACACCTGTGACACACTTAGCTTCCTAATTTTCAGGCATCATTTAACGCCATTTTAACTCCTGGAGCCTTGGTACAGGTTAGATTCATCAGGAGCACTGACTACATCTCTAGGATTGGGTGGGGAACCCTGAGGAGTGGAGCAAACTACTCTGACCAGAGAGGACAGGAGCATGGGCAGAAGTCTGGCAGGAAAGACAGACACAGAGCTAGGAGGAAAGAGGCCACAGCTTTGGGGGCAGGCTGAAACGTGAGTCTGGGAGGTGCAGGAACACGTGCCAATACCTGTGCTGAGGTCATCCTCTTTTCAGCAGTCACAAAGTAACTGCCTCAAAACCAAAAAAACAGTTCTCTGTAAATAGAGTCTAGAGCTTAGTGCTAATAAAACAGTAACACTTCAGGAGAACACCTGAGAAGGGTCCATGAGTCAAGAATGCTAGGATTAATAGAGTCCAACTTGAGGAAATGGAGCTGGAAACAATGTTTCCGGCATAACTAATAAGCCTGGCTACCTCCCACCCCTGCCCCCTCAACAACTCTTTCCAAATTCCTATGGACGAGCTGGGGGGTGGGGGGTCTCATGGAATTCTCCCAGAAACCCTCCTGGAGTGGACACTGCTGCCTGAAAGCAAAGCCTGAGGCTCAGAGAGGCTGTAAGATGCACTTGGTAGGACGAGGCCAGGACATGACTCCCTGGAATTCAGAGCCAGGAAAAAAAATCTCCCAAGAGCAAGGTCCCACCAATTCATGCTGTCTGCATCCATAAGGACTTAAGGAGCAGCAGGAACCAGCAGCCAGCCATAGGCTCCAGCCACGGGACACTGCAGGAAAGCCCTCTGTGCTGGAAACAGGCAGCTTACAGGACAACGGAGGCATAATGAAAGGAGCCCAGGCCAAGAGGCCCAGAGAAAAGGAGCTGTCCACAGGAAGAACCTTGGCTTCACATCCTGGCTGGGTTCTGGACACTGTGCAGTGGTTTTCTCTGGAGACCGGGATGGAAAACAAACACTAACAACTTCTTCCCTGGACTCCATCACGGGCTTTCTGTGTGACCTGGGCAAACCACTTAATGTCACGCACTTTCCTTACTTCTCGGTAGGATGAGGCCGAAATAACACTCGGCAGCCCCACACAGGGACAAAGATTCATATAAAAGTCAGGCTCCTCAGATGAAGCGACACAGGACAAACATGAGATTTTTTATTAGTACAGGCAGAAGTTCATGGAGAGAAATGAAAAAGGGAGGGCCTCAAATTCTCCCGACCATCACTGCCAGGCACGATCTTGTACTTGGTCCACTTCTCCAAGAAAGGGAATAATCAGAGGTCTCCACCTGCAGTGTCTTTCAGCCCATCTCTGCCTTGACCCCTAAGAGCCTGCCATGGGAAACAGAAGCCAACAGCAATTGTGATAATAGTAGTGGTGCTAGCAGTCACAATAAAGTGATAGTGGTGGGCGGCAATAATGAAAGCAAACTTCATTCATAAAACAGGCAGGGACCTATGAGCCCTCCATAGCGTCTGCTCCTTGACCCTCACCAGAGCACTAAGTCACTGATGACTATGACCACCCACTCTGGAGACAGGAGACACTGAGGGTATCAATGTTAGAAACTTATCATGATTGCAAAAGAAAAGACTCCAAAATCCATGACGCTGACTCCTCCACCTCAGTGAGCTTCCCATTCACTGGCAGCCTTGTGATGACCAGCCAGCTCATTTTCTACACATATTCATTCTAAATCGGTCCCTGTTGCAAAATAGTCACCTTGAGAACAAAACCTTTCCTACACAGCAATTACTCAACTGGCACCCATTTCCAAAGATGACAGAACTTCCTTTATTTTAATAAAACCACGGGACACTGAGTTTTTTTCCATGTCATTGGACTTGGAATGAGAATCTTGTTCTTAGCAATGAAGTTAACAGAATCAGATGGTCAGAGCCCTGGCTCTCTGCTTGTCCTTTTTGGATGGAAGAGACACAGAACAGAGGTAAAGTTGGAGCTGGAGCATTCAGGAAACTGGAATAGCCATTCAGAGAACCAGAGCCTGTGCACTCAAAATCGCATCTGAAAAATTAAGCCTGAACTTATCACATGCCAGAACTTTTGAAGTCCCTCTTACCCGGTGTTACTGGAGCATCTGCAGCCCTCTGCAGTCACGATGCCTGAATCCCATGCAGCTGCTTTCTTCAGCAATTTGCAGGGGGTGATTGTAAGAAGAAACTTTGCTCAGTTTAATCTTTAAAAGAATAAGCTATTTTGGAGCTTCTAATTCCTTTAAAAATATTTGTGTGTGCATGCCTATGTGTGTATGTAGTGTGTGTGTGTGTGTGTGTGTGTGGTGTGATGCTGGGGAATCAAACCAGTTCTCATTAAGACAAGGAGAGAGCTTTCCCACTGGACCACACCCCCATTTCCTTCTGATCCCTCTTAAATACCCCAATCACACTTTTAGATACCTTTTAGATAGATATCCCCAAATCCCTAAGCCATTAAGAGTTCAAAAAACAATCTAACAATGACCCAAGAGCCAGAAAAATTCTGTTTTGATTCAATCATCAAAGAAGATTCCAACTATTGCCATGCCTATGGAAAGTAGACTGTTCTGGGTCCCAGCCTTTGGATTACCCACCCATGAGTGGTGCTTCCCACTTATCCCCAGTAGGCTTGGTATCAGCAGGTCATGCTGTGCTCATGCTTAGAAGGTAGTCATGCTTTGTTTGATGGTCATCTGTTGCTGTCTTGAAATGCGTTATGCACTTTCATTCACATTGGGCCCCGTCTGCTATAAAGCAGACCCCAACCCCCAGAACATAAGCTCCAATGTCAAGAGGAGATGCTTGTTTTGTTCACAGCTAATTCCGAGAAGGGTTCTTGGCACAGCTCTTAATAAATATGTGTCGAATGAATGAGGGAATGAATGAACACAAGAGGCTTGATTAATGAGAATCTCCCAGTCCTGGACCACGCCAGGGAACTGAGCTGCTCTTATATATCGTGCCTCTTCCCTTGGCTCTCAGTCCAAATACTCCAAAGTCTTAGGTTATGGGCCTAGATAATTGTTTAAGGAAGGAGGGTAGCCAACAAAGAGAAAAAGGGGGCTCAAGCTTATTGATAGACATCGCCCAGAGACACTGAGAGAAGCAGCCTGGAGTGCTCCAAGCCACTGGGCTGGGGAGTAGTCAGGCTCCGCCTCTGATCTCAGGGAATTTCCCTTAATGTAAGCCAGACTGCAACCTCAGTACATGGCATGTCCCCCAGGGTCCTGGAGGAGGAGGGGTCTCAGCTGGAGGCCCTGAAAAAGCCCAGGCCTGTCAGTGGATTTCCTCAGCTGCTGATCCAAGGCTTAGGGCTCCCACACAGGGGTCACCATCCTGAAGAGGCTGGTCTGGCAGCAAAGGGAGCAGCTGTGTTCCCGAAGTCAGTTCCAACTGTGGCAGAGAACACAGAAACTTCATGAGAGACTGTAGTATGGTAGGAGTCATTGCCATAGATTTTTTTTATCCATAAACTTCAGTCTTTGTAGACTTAAATGCATGCCAATGAACCTTCTTCATTTCTGTTTGAGAACACCATGGTAACACACAGGTCTCTTTGCCAGGCCAATCATGATTGATCTTACAGAAAGGAGATATTGAGAAATAACCCATTTGGGCAACTGGAGCTGTACTCCTGGCCTCTGTTTCGCCCTTGTTATTTATTAAACTGATAAGTTATGGGAAGAAAAATCATGCCAGCAAGATCCTTGGGAAAAGTGGACAACTCAGGTCATAAGGAAATACAAATAAGAAAACTAGAGCCAACAAATAGTAGTTCTCTGGATCACATGGAGAAAAGTACAAAATGGGAAAGTGAAGGTAAAGGAGAAGAAAAAAAACCCTGCACAATGTCCAAGTGTGAGGCACTGCCAAAGTTTACAGAATATCATTTCATTTAGAAATGCTATGATTTAATGGCAAAGGAGGACATTTTGTTGGAACTCCTAGAGTAACAAACACTTTTCTCTCCACTTAACAGCACTCTCCTGGCTGTGTTTTGTGGAGAAAATAATAATTTGGATGTTTTGAATTATAGCAGTAATACCAAAGGCACTCTAGGCCCACCCAAATTCCCAGTGTTGAACGTGGCGTCAGGGCTCAGTAAGGATGCAGTCAGAGCACTGCAGGCGCTGTGAGGACGTGAGTCCAGGTTGCTGCATCAGGTGTGGGCACAGTTTCTGAGGGGCTCTATTAGAGTCCCCCTTGCCAGGATGGATCCAAGTCAGGACTCTCTCAGCTGACATGAATCCCAGGGCTTTGGACCACGAGCAAGATCCAGAGGGAAGAACGTGAGAGTGAGCATCTGGAGTCTTGGATCTGCTCCTAGCTCTGCCACTAATGAGCCCAGTGACCTTGGGCAAAGTTTCTATCCTCTGTGGGCTACCCTCCTTCATCAGTAAAATCTGTGCTTCTCAGAATGGCAGAGACCCTGAGACATCATCCAGCTCCCCAGCTGGGTGAGACCACATTCCACTCATGCTATGTGTGTCTTTTGCTATGTACCACATGAACTGTTCTTCAAGTCCACAAATTTGTGTCTTGCAAGAGCCAGCGTCAGTGCCAATATCCTAAAGGAAGCCCTAAAAATAAATCTAACAAAGGTAAAGGGATATTATTAAGTTCTTTCCAGGAAAGTGCTGCTTGTTTATGAGATAAAAGTGACAAAATCCAAAACAGTACTACACAATAACCACAAAGCCCTTCATATGCATCAGTCCTGATTTGTATGATGTTATTATAATGCTTCACTTCATCATTCAACTCCCTGGAATGCTGCCCACTCCAATCTGCTACCCACCACCAGCCCCCAATTTGTACAATAGAGGACACAGAGCAGAGGGAGAAAGACAAGGTTATTTGCTCTCTGTTGAAATCCTCTTGCACACCAGCACAAGTCTCAGGCTCCCTCTCTAGAAGGAGCAAAGGGATCACTTCACTTGTATCACTTGTCTTCCTGTTAATCATTGATTTGCTTGAGTGGGCACCACAAACATCTCCATACATTCTGTCACTTGCTATGTAGCTCAAGGGCATCTTCTCACTCCAGGAACATAAAGAGCCTCAAACCATTCTATCAGGTTATGGGAATGAGGTCTATAATTGTTACTGGTATTTGTCATATCAAATACTACACAGATAGATTGCCAGGTTCTGCTATGCAGATGGGATACTCTTGTAGTCGCCCTCAATCTCGAGCATTTATTGATGAACTGGGCTTGTGATAAGCTCTTCTGCTGATCACAGAAGAGCTGATCACAAGCTGATTACAGCAGAGCCTTCTTGTAAGACTCTGCTGGGGTGGCGGCTAGGGCTAGAACCTGCCTTCCCTCACGGGTGCCTGTGGGCACAGGGAGAGCCAGTAGCAGCTCTGCCCTGTGTATGTGTGTCTCTGGATCAGCATACCTTGGTTGGGCTTAAAAAGACTGCTGCAGTGTGGGACTCTGACAAGCAGGGCTTATGATCAGCTTTTCTGCTGGGTGGAGCTCTGACAAATAAGTGAGTCTGGATGTGGAAAATGATGGCCCTCAATGTGTGGGGGTTCCTCTGGCTTCTTGCAAGGCTCTGCTAGGGCTAGAACCTGCATTCCCTTTACTCCACTGTTGGATGACAGGCTTAGCTAGTTTGGGAGCTTTGCTGTTTTACCCACTCACAGCTTAATCGACTTACTTAACATGTTCTTAAGCCAAGGTTCATTCTAATGAGATCTCTCTCCTATGTAAACACTGATAGAGGGTGTGGCAGTTACAGAAGTCACCTTGACTCTGAATAACTTCTGACTTATTATACATCTACTAAAACTTCTATGTTTTCTAGATTGGGCACAGCTCCTCTTTATATCCACTTCACCCAGTGTGGGACAGTTAGAATTTACCAGGAGACTGTCACCTGGCTACATTGAGACTATCTTTAAGATTATAAAAAGAATCATACTACTTTGCCCTCAAGCAGGTGAGTATGACCCCTTTAGTATACGGAGAACAAGATACTCAGAATCATCTTGGTGTAGATAATAAATAAGAAGGACCTTGTGGGTTCCATCTAGATTACATGAAGCTCACGAGGTTAAGATGTATTACTTTTTATACCAGCCCCCTCCAGTGTTTTAAATAAGAGATAATCTCAGAAGAAAGGATTAGTCCTTGGCATAACTCTTTGTTTATACCTATAATAGGGTCTGGCTCCACCCTTCTACAAGCTGTTTAGGGTTCTTTGTTGAAAGGACACTCCTTGTTAGATACTTTGGTGTATATAAGGAGATTGACTTGAAGTCCCTTCCCTTTTCCCTTCTTTTGGGTAGGACTCCTCTCAGGTGAGATCCTCTCTCTTTGTTGGGAGACTTGGGCTCTCTTGTATGGTCTAAGTTCTGACCAGAGGTACAGTTCTTTCATTATATTGGATTGCGGTGTTAGAGTTTTTGTACTATTAAGAGCCATTTTGGAACGGCGCCGGACTCGTGAGTTTTCATCCATTCCCTGGCAGCCTCGGAGGTAGAAGATAACTTAGATAACTTCTGTATTGATACCGCAGCAGTATCCCCAACACCACCTCTCCCTCATCATCCCTCCAAACCTCCCTTTATCTTCTAGGATTGCTTATTCCCCATTTCAACCAGAGATCACCAGTCGGCCTTAGACTCTTAGACCCTTCACACCATGACTTCTGCTCACGACCCCACCCAAAAACCAAGAGCAGGCATCTTCCAGTAAAGGGATATTAAGAAAAATAACTTCAGTATTAGGTTCACTTTCTCCTGATGCCAGGAGTGGCCAGAGCCCTTGTGCCTTATCCTATAGATCTGAGGGAAAATGAGCAAGGCAGAAAGTTGAGTAGTGAAAGGGCTGCCCTGAGTTGTCCCTCCCTACTCTGATACTACTGTCTTTTCTCTCTTTCACCTGAGTAATCCCTGCTGGAGTTTCAAGCAGCAATTCCTCATGAGGCTTTTGAAATCTCTCCCGACTCCTCAGGCATCCCTGGGGTCTCCAACCTATCTCACACAAATTTTGCTTGGATGAGTTAGAGACCCCTAACTTTTTACCCAACTTGTTGTTGTACTTCAGGAGTAAGTTTGTTCCATGTGAGTGTGTAGATCTATAAACATCCCAAAAGATCAGATAAGAAACAGGGGACTTGAAGGAATGACTTTGCAAACATCTGTTACATAAAAGGCCCACAAATGCCAAATTCTAAAGCTCCATTGAGGAAGTGTTTGGCCCTGGGTTAGAGATTTGACACTAAGTAAAATAACACTCTAGTGAGCTTGATTCCAGCAAGTGTTGTCTTCTGGGTTATTCTCCCCAGGGGACTCTCAGGGAGGTTTTTTGTGCTGCTGTGACCTGTTTGGTCACAACAAGGGATGAGTCTCAAAAATCCCCTTTCCTTCAGCATTAACTCTCCTGAAAGCTCAAGGTGGTTATAAGAATAAGCAGATTCTGGACCCGTAGTCCTTCTGTCTCTGACACTACCTCTGGTCCCCTACTCCAACTCCCTATCGCCCCTCCAACCCTCCCTTTATCTTCTAGGATTGCTTGTTCCCCATTTCAACGAGAGATCACTGGTCTGCCTTAGACTCTTAGACCCTTCACACCATGACTTCTGCTCACAACCCCGCCCAAAATGCCAAGAGCAGGCATCTTCCAGCATGGAAAGCCAACACTCAGGAGCTAGTGCTCATTATTAGCCTTCATCCTGTTGAACAGCATCACTTGTTTCTTTCAGTCTTTCCATCTTAAGACCCTATAGCTTGTCTCCTGGCAGAAGTCAGAATAACCCAGGTTTGAGAAGGAGCTCTCGGGCTTCCACTTCCATTCATGCCGGTTCCTTTTGTGTGATCTCTGAGCTCAGGTCCTCATTTGTAGACTGAACCTGAACCTAACATGAGTCCACATATCTCTATTTTGGGGACCAAGCCAGGTGACATCTCAACAAGCAAGACATAGTGGCCATCATTTGAGCCACTCAAAAGTCTTTGTTAGGCATTCATTCACCTAGGTGGCAACTGATCAGAAGGCCCTGTCCCAGGGTTCCCTGTACCCTTGAAGAAGAATCCAGTCCTGCGAGGAAAGCATCCTTGGTTGCAGTTTTATGGCAGCCACATTCCCTGACAGCTTGGCTGAGGCTTGCGGTCGATCAAGATTTTAGGTCTTTTTGTCACTTAAACTGCTATCAAACCTGTTCTTTCCACATCTCAGACTTGAAAAAGGAAATCAAGTTTCTGAAACTAAAAGCCAAAGCGTACATTCATCCTTATTAAATGTTCCACACATCAGTCTGACCTATCATTCAAACATGTCAGGATAAGCTGAAGCCTCGATCTGTTTTCTGAACTATTAGTAACCTTCCCAACCCCATGTCAACTCTAGATGTGACAATTATCTCCTCCCTCTCCGCTAAGGTTCAGAAACAACTCTGGACAAATTCAAGGCCAAGGACAGAATCCTCAGCTACCTGCTTTCCTCCTCAGGCTGCAGGCGAACAGAGAAGAACTGAGAAGGATTAAATAATTTGCTCTTCATCATGAAATGCAGCTGACTGGCTGATTCCCAAAGTGTGCTCTTTGGAACAATGCCCTAGGAGATTTGCATAAAAGCGTTTCGTGGCCAAGGAAGTTTGGGGAACCATACAGACTCCTTCTTTCTTGGAGATCTGCTCTAGTGCAGATCCCACTAATCTCGGATAGCTCAGCATTTTCCAAACATATTAGACCCAAAGCCTTGTTTCCATGCAGCAACTCTGGATGCCTCCCTTCCAGAGCCAGGGAACCACTGTCAACTCTGAGCAGAGGAAATAGACAGGGGACAGTTAGATCCTCACTGTCACGAGGTTCTGTCCTGACATCCCAGGCCCAAAGGGCTTGGTGATTTCTAAATGACAAATCAGATGGGAAAGAGCTTCAAGAAGGAAGAGGTTGGTCCCATCAAGGACAGGGGAGTGCTTCCCGTTGCCTCCACACTCACAGAAAATCGGAAGGACTCCAAAGTTACTGAGAAGCAGCGTCATGCTGTCAGGGCTTTCGCATGTGCTCCCTGCTTTGGGTCAGCACCGCGACACAGGGTGTGGCTGTTGGTCAGTGCTCAATACAGGAAATCCCAGGGAGCCTAACTGAGTTCTGGTCTCTCCGAGGGCTGTGCCCAGGCCCTGGGTTTGCTGTGACTTATTTATGATGTGATGCCATCTGCTGAGAGGGTCTTTATTACTCTGGAAATGAACAGATTACTCAGATATCAATGTGCAGGGAGAAGCCATTAGTCTCAGCAACACATTCCAGCTCTTCCAATGACCTCATCCACCAGGCCCTGCCTGGGATGACTCATAGATCCCAAACACCAGCCTTGACCCTGGCCCAGCCTGCTGCCATTTCCTGGACAGTTAGACCATTCTGAACAGCGCACTCTGGGTTCATTGGCCAGAAATACAATCTCCTCCTGAATAAATGAAGGGAGGAAACAATATTCCCCTGCCCATCTTTATTATTGAAAATCTATTTATGTCCTAAATATACTAAAATGATAACAGTCACAAACAGGGATCAAAGTCACTCTATTGTGTGCTGCCTTTTCCTCCTGCTTCTCCTATCCTAGGCCCAGGGCTCTGTTACCTCCGTCCCGAGTCAGGTCTCCCATGTTCTTTCCCTCATGGTCCATGAATTTCAAATCCAGAGTTTTCCAAATGGCAGATCATGCCATTAGTGGGTTATGAAATCACTGCATGCAAACCCAGGACCACCTTTTGAAATATAGAATAAGTAGAATGGAAGGGAATAAATGGAACAGAATGGGACATGACAGGTAAGAAGCTAGGACAGGGGTGGGAGGGGAGGGAAGAGTGAAGAAGGGAAGGGAGAAAGAGGAAAGGGGTGAGGGGAGAGGATAGTAGGGGAGAGGGGAGGAAGAGAGATAGGAAGGGAGAGAATAGGAGAGAAGAGATGAAGAGGGGAGAGAAGGGGAGGGGGAAAGGAGGGGGAGGGGAGAGAACTGGAAAGGAGAGATGAAGAGAGAGGAGAAGAAAGAAGAGAGGAGGTGGTGAGGGGAAAGAGGAAGGGAGAAAAAGAGGAGAGGAGGGAGGGAAGAGGGGAAGGGAAAGAAAGGGAGTGGAGGGAGAGAAGGGGAGAGAAGTTGAGAGTGAGGAGGAGGGTAAGGAGGGAAGAAGAGTCTTGCTGTTTGTCAGTCTGCTGCAGGTGAGCACAAGCCCCTGAGCCCAGAGGTAACTCAGGTAACTCCAAGGCCGGAGTTCTGCTAGTGCAGTCCTGGCAGGGATCTGGCTGTGCTCCACCCCGACTCCCACCTAACCATGAGGGACCCACAGCACCCTGTGAACAAAGTCCAGGCAAATCCACCCCATCCAAACACCCAAACTAGGGTTCTGACCCCTTTCTTGCCTGTTTGTTCACTCTCCTATATTTATATAGAATACTCATCACACAGGGACTGTTATTCCCCAACCAGCCCTGGGATTCCTGGCACTGCGGGGCTTTTCTATGCTGAGGAATCTCCAAAGTGCTAAGTCTGGCCCACAGGCAGCGTCTTTGCTCCCCTGCGGACCCCTGGCATTGTCTGGGGGCATGACTGCTTCTCTGGTTGGGAGACTCCAGACCCGAATACCCTGCAGCTCAGACTGGCATCCCACAAAGAAACTCAGCACCACATGTAGCCAGTACTTTAGTTGACAGCAGCACAGCTAATTGCAAGCCTTGTACAGATAGAAAAGGCCTAAAGGACTCACAAACCACAGCGCATGATGTCTGGCCCAGTGTGTTGAAGGTTAAGGCTGCATTTCTGCATGCGTCCTCTTGGAGCCAGGGCCCTGTCTACACTAGAGACTTCCTTTACATACCTTCTCATTACTTAGCCTGGGCCCCATCTACACTAGAGACTTCCTTCACATACCTTCCCGTTACTCAGCCTGGGCCCCATCTACACTAGAGACTTCCTTCACATACCTTCCCGTTACTCAGCCTGGGCCCCGTCTACACTAGAGACTTCTTTATGTACCTTCCGTTACTCAGCCTGCTTCTTCCTGTTTGTTTTTTGTTTTAGGGGTGACACCCAGCAATGCTCAAAACTTACTCCTGGCTCTCTGCTCAGATATCTGTCCTGGCTTGGTTCATCATGGATCAAAGTATGGTATTCACAGTGAAAAAGCCCATGACAGACAAGACCTTTGCTCTGGTCATTCCCTCAGCATAGCTTAGAGACCCCAGAATCACTGGGTCCTGACTGTGGCCCTAAAGTATATAGATGTCTTGATTATTCAACTCCACTGTAGGTCTTTTTCACTTGAATTCCTCACATCGGGTATTTTTCTTATTTCTAATTCAATTTTGTTTTAATTCATATCATCAAACACATATTTTTAAGCATTCTCTTAAAAAATAAAGTACCCTTACAGCAGTTATTTCAAATCTTTTCTTATCCAGAAAAAGGCTGGTCACACTTTAAACCACACGGCATGAGCAAAAATTTAATTTTGAACTAATAGACAGTTATTATATGTTAAATACCATATACATTATTAGAAACATATTTATTGAGGTTGAACAAGCATGTCAAGACAATACTCCATAAACAACAGGGATTGTTAACAAAATGCGGTTATGGATTCTTACATCAGGCCATGTATCTTGTGAATGGTTTAGACTTTATATTCAACCATTAGTGAGAATAATAAAGCATCTCCAAGGGCTTCCATCTGGGAGGGCTTACGGGCCAGAGAACCGTGTGCTGCTCAGCCTGGAGGCCAAGGCTTGGTCCCTGTGAGAGGTGGGCATGAAAAATGAGCATGGGGGTCTTCCCCCTCATCCTCATTTGTGCTGTGTGCAAAGCCAACTGCACCATTTGGCATGATTGATGAGGCCATTTAGGGGAGCTCTCGGGGCGGGGGCACAGGGAGTTTAGGAGGAGTCACTTGGAATAAGTCAGAGGCAGAGGAGTTGTGGGACACGAGCCAGCTTTCTGAGGCCTGCCAATTCACATTTCTCTTGAAAAATGCTTGAGTGTGTGTAGGTGTCTGTGTGTCTCCACTGACATGCTCACATGGTCATATGTTTCAAATCACACAAATAACTTCAGATATCATCACCTCTGGGGCTGGACTGAGTGCAGTGGGGAGGGCATTTGCCTTGCACACAGCTGACCAGGGTTCGATCCCCAGCATCCCACATGGTCCCTAAGCCCCACCAAGAGTGACTCTGAGTGCAGTCAGAAATAAGCCATATGTTGCCTCCAAATTTAAAAAAAACAAAGAAACAAATTGCCAGAACAATAATACAGTCGGTAGGGTGTTCTTTCTAGCAGACAATGACCTGATTTGATCCTGAGCATCCCAAATGGTCCCCTTAGCAAAGGCAGGGAGTGATTCCTAAGCACAGAACCAGGAGTGATGCCTGCACATCGCCAGTATGACCCTCAAAATGAAACAAAACAAACAAAAGGGAGACCATCACCATGAAGTCAGTCTGGGAACATACTCGTTTGGACTGTAGTAAACTCTGTCTCCTCTAAACATTCCTGTTGCGTGCGGAGCCGATAGCCCAGCGGGTAGGGTATTTGCCTTTGCACGGCCGGCCTGTGCCGGCCTGGGATGATCCTCGGCATCCCATATGGTCACCCGAGCACCGCCAGGAGTAATTTCTGAGTGCAGAGCCAGGAGAAACCCCTGCCCATTGCCTGGTGTGACCAAAAAAAAAAAAAAGCAAAAATAAATAAATAAAACCAGTCCTGTTGCTACCAGAACCATTGACTGAGAGGGAAGGTCTGCTGCACTCCCCAACTCTCTGCTGCCAAACTCAGCGGAGCACAGTAGAGCCTGTTTATGGCCAGCCGGCAGAAATGAGGGCAACCCCTGACCCCGTGGCCAACACTCAGCAGCATGACTTCACCGGGGTTCAGGCCACTGACTGCAGAAGGGACCTGACTAAGAACCAGCTGAGATGTGCATCCTGACTTGCAGACATATCAGTGAAAATTATTCCTGAATAGTCACAGGGCCACAAGGTGTGGTCTTTGACCAAGCAGACTCTGGCCTGCAGAGTCCCCCGTTGCTCAAGCCTTTTGAAGGACGTTCATCTCCTGCTCTGATTCCAAGCCCAGACACCTTCTACAGCTCTGCATAAAGGATGCCTGTGTACTTGGTTGATCATGCAGGGTGATGTGGGATGTTCAGATATACTTCCTTGCTCTGGGGTGTGTGTGTGTGTGTATGTGTGCGGTGTGTGTGTGTATACACAAGCTGGAGTGTGGGATGTTCAGATATACTTTCAGATATACTTGCACACACGCACAAGCTGGAGTGTGGGGTAGGAAAAGAATCTAGCATCCTCACATCGGCACAAAGAACAAGCCAATGGCATGAGGATAATTATGTTTTACAGTTTTGCTAAACACAAAAAATGTATTTTCTCAGGCCATTTAATTGAAACAACATCATGGGTTATACCTTCATTGTAATAAAACTCCACTGTGTGTCCAAGTACCCAGGGATTTATTAATTTGCTCTGTGCTCTGAGAATCAGCAGGCAGGGTCAGACACGGCCAGCAATGATGACATCATCAGTTTGGGTAGCCCTTTTCAACTGGTGTTGAGTGAGGTAATGTCCCCCAAATTAAAACTGACAGCAAGATTAATGATGATAGATCCACTGACTTTTTTTCCTGATTTAAATTGGTGTTCTGTTTCTTCCATTCTGGAAGGCCAAGAGAGCCCGTGCCATTAGCTTGGCATATCCACCAATGTCAGATAACTGGGCCCCTTTCTCCCTGCTGCTGGGGACAGGCTGGGTGGAAGGGCGAGGTGACTGACAGGTGGGGCCAAATGAAGCCTTGAGCAGCCTGGGGTGGGGGGCAGAATTCAGCCACTGTCATGAGACCCACATGGCCAGGCATAGCTTCACCGTTTTGGTACCAGAAAGGTGATTAGCCCTGCAAGTGGGTGCTGTGTAGGAGGAGCAGCCCAACTTGTGGTCCCAAATCAGAATTTGTAATTTCTTAGGATGGAACTGGGTGCATTTGCTGCTTGACACTTTTCATCATGGAAAGGTCTGTGGAATAGATTTGGAACAAGATGAAAATTATGAAGCAGATTTTTGGAAGGTGTTTAAGCTGTCTGAGAAAAAAAAGTTCATTTTCTCAACCACTATAGACATTCTGCTGCTCTGTGGACCACTATCATCCTCATTCTACTGTCAGCTTCTAATGGACAGGGAGAGAGGAACTGTTTCATTCACCCTTGTAATTCTAATGAGGATTAGAGCAATACAGAGTCAGAATTCCTCACCCTGCCCCTATAGGTTGAATGTGTTAATACAGATACCTTAAGGATGTCTTATAAGAAATTTATGGACAAATTTTCAAGGACTGAAAATGCTTTTCTAGGAATACACAGTCAGCTCTATCAAACTCTCTAGTCTATATGGAACAAGCCCCACTCACCTGAAACAGTATTTTTGACCACTTGTAAAAGGGAGGAAAGAGGAAGGGAAGGATAGGAGAAGTCTGAACAACAACACTGCAGACAGCCACACCCCAGACTGGCAGGCTCAGAGCAAGTCCTGAGTGTCATTCCCTGCATTAGTGAGGATGCTTCTGCAGGTCCCACAATTTATTTGTTCATTTTGGGGGGCAGAGATAGTGGGAAGGAAATGCACTAGCTTGAAAAGGGGGGTGAGACCTGACATTTCAGTGAGACCCTTCTCTGTGTTTCTGCTTTTCCTCAGTGAAGTTAGATATCAGAGGTGACCAGCACTAAGACCCTTTGTCGACCTCTCATTTCTCTGATGCTTGGAATCTAATTGCTCTTAGGAGAGGCACAGCCAGACAGATCAAGTGGAACAACAGGTGATGACAGCTGTTCACATGATGCCAGGGTTCCCCATTAAAGTTCTCCTGCATACCCATTCAAGTTACCGGAGTCGCATGGTCAAACCCAAACTCATGCTGCAGTTTCTGGCCCACTTAGTCTCAGTGGAGGGGAGGGGTCTTGGATCACTAGATCACTAGACATCCCGTTGTTCATCGATTTCCTTGAGTGGGAACCAGTAACATTTCCATTTGGCTCTATCACTTGCCAGTGTAGCCCAATGGCATCTGGTTGTTTCAGGAATACGAAGAGCCTCAAACCATTCATTCATGGTCTTGATGAAGAAGTTTGACCGCCTTGTAGGTGGGCCGCCACGTGATCTTTTGACGTCCCATGGGATCCAGTCAGTAATGGCTCTAGTCCAGCGGTTGTCTCCAAATCACATTACATGTGCAGCCCATCTGATTTTCGATGTCTTGGCAAATGAGACAGCATCCCTGACTCTGGAACAGTGACAGAGGTTGGAACTCCGATTCCTTCTCTCACTTGAGTGAGGCGTGATATTCAAGCATAGCTATTTCGATTCCCCTTTGGGGAGACCCGAATAGCATTCTCATCCTGCTTTCATATGGCCCAGGTCTCTGAGGTGTATGTTAATGCAGGGAGAATGGTGGAGTTGAAGAGATGTGCCTGGAGCCAGAGGTTCTTTGTCTTTTTCACTATTTCTTCGATGCTTCTGAAGGCATTCCGTGCAGCTCTCTTCCTCCTGCACAGGTCAGGTTTTAGGTCATTTATCATGTTGACTTCTCGACCTAGGTACCCATAACTGCTGCATTCAGAGATGTTTGTTCCATTGAGAGTGAATGGGGCCTCTGGAATTAGTTCTTTTTCATGAACATAGTTTTGTTGAGATTCAGCTGTAGACCTATCTTGCCACATTCTCGATTGAAGTCAGCCAGCATTTGTGCCGCTTGGCTAATGTTTGGTGTTATTAGAACTATGCCATCAGCGAAGCAGAGGTGGTGTAGTTGCCGACCATCTATCTTCACTCCCATTCCTTCCCATTCTAATTGTCGCATTATGTTCTCGAGGGTCTCCATGAAGAGTTTTGGTGAAATGGTATCATCTTCAGCCTACAAGGACCCGCCCCTTCAGAGACCCGCCCTTCAGAGGAGAGTATTTCAAGCTCACAGACATGGGGCAGAGCTGCTACCTGCTCTCCCCATGCCCAGCTGCTCACGAGGCACCTGGGAGGGATGGCGGGTTCTAGCCCTGGCCTGCCACCCCAGTATGGCCTCACAACAATCCAGACGACCCCCACACTCCACGAGGGCCGCCATTTTCCACATCCAGACTTCCCTCTCATCAGAACTCCACCCAGCAGAAGAGCCTATTACAACCCAGCTCTTTGGACCCAGCCTGCAGCAGTCTTTTCAAGTCTGGCCCAGGTTTGCTGATCCAGAGACTCAAAGACATGGGGCAGAGCTGCAACCTGCTCTCCCGTGAACAGCTACTCACAAGGCACCCAGGAGGGATGGCGAAGTTCTAGCCCTGGCCTGCCACCCCAGCAGAGCCTAACAACAAACCAACGACGCCCCACTCCATGAGGGGTCCCCATTTTCCACATTCAGATTTCCCTCTCGTCAGAACACCACCCAGCAGAAGAGCCTATTACAGCCCACAAGCGGCCGCATGAGTTCATCAATAAATTCTGGATTTAGAGGTGACTAAAAGAGTATGCTACCCACGGCAGAGCCTGGCAAGCTTTCCGTGTTGTATTTTTATATGCCAAATACCAGTAACAATTATAGACCTCATTCCCATGACCTGATGTAATGGTTTGGGCTCTTTATGTTCCTGGATGCCCTTGGGTTCTACTAGTATGAGACAGGACATATGGAGATGTTACTAGTGCCCGCTCTAGCCAATCGATGATGAATGGGAAGAAGTGATACAGTGATAGTAGTATCACCCTGCCAAACCCCTCTTTTGACATCAATGATCACTTCCTTGTAGAATGGTGAGATCCTGGTGGTGAATCCGTAATACAGCTCACGAAGGATCTTGATGAATTGGGTTTGAACACCCTGTTTGGCTAGGGCTTTGATAACTGCTTCTGTCTCCATAGAATCAAAGGCTTTCTTTAAATCAATGATCGTGAGACAGAGTGGCATCCTGAACTCCCTACAGACCTCAATGAGCTTGGTTACCATGTGGATATAGTCGATTGTGCTGAATCCTTTTCAGAAGACAGCTTGCTTGCATGGTTGTCCTTCATCTAATGTTCTGCCAATCCTGTTCAGGATGACTCGTGAGGGAACAGCTTGTAGATGATGGACAACAGGCAGATGGGGCAATAGTTGCCGATGTCGTGAATGTCTCCCTTCTTGAACAGTAGAACTGTCCTGCTGGTTTTCAATTGGGGAGGGCACCTTGCATTCGGACAGGTAGCGTGTGAAGAGCCGAGCTAGTGTATTGATGAGTACCGATGGCAGATTCTTAAGGTGTTCGGGTCTGACTTTGTCTGGGCCTGGTGCTGTTCCCTTCTTTACCGACGAGATGGTATGTCGGATTTCAGAAGGGAGAACGCTGGGAATGACATATCCATCCTGTGGAATTTGGTATGTGGGCAGGTGGATGTGGCTATCAAAGAGATCTGAGTAGAAGTCATGGATAATCTTCTCCATTGCCTTTCTGGAAGATGTGATAGATCCATCAGGGTGTCGGAGGGCAGTCATCTTGGTCTTCTAGTTGGCGAAGGACAGGAGGGCATTGTGAATGCTTTTTCCAGCTTCTGCTGCATTTTCCAGTATTTCTGCTCTTCTCTCTTTGAGGTCTTCCTTTATTGCTTCTCTGCACTTTGTGAGCTTGGACATTAGCATTTGTTTGCCTGAGGCTTGTGCCTTGCCACATTGGCAAATGTGCTCGAGAGTTTTTGAAGACAGGCATCCTTTTGTGTCTTTCTCTTTCTCAGCATTCTTCGCAATATCATGGAGGTGCTGAACCAGTCGGCTGTATTTTTTCATCGATGTTATCAATGATGGTATCTTCCCATGTAGCGGCATTGGTGCCAAAGAGTTCCCAATTGATGGTCATTCTGGGAGTTCTCTTCTTAAACTTTGCAGCCTTTTCTCCCCATTGTGTGAAGTAGAATTTTGCAAGAAGGAGATGGTAGTCCGATCCTGTTTGGAATTTTGGGATGACAGCGACATCTGTCATACAAAACCTTCGATTGAAGATGATATGGTCACTTTCATTGTGGAACTGTCCACCAGGAGATTCCCATGTCCAAAGTTTCACTTCAGCATTCTGGAACTGTGAGTTGCCATGAATGGTCTTCGTGGATATGATGAACTCATATAGTCTCTCACCATGTTTGTTCCATTCTAGCCCATGGGTCCCAATGTGGAGTTCTTCAGGCGATCTTCTCAGTCCTATCTTGACATTAAAATCACCGACTATGATCTTGTAGAAGGTGTGATCTTTTTATAGAACTCCTCCAGTTCCATGTAGAATTTCTCAATTTCATCTTCCTTGTATGTGGATGTTGGTGTGTAGACAATAAAGATAGAAATTGCTGGCAGTGGGCCACATCTCTTCAAGTGTAATTGTCCGATATGGTTTGTTAGGCATTCAAATGAACCAATGTTCATGGCCATGTTCGTTGGCAGGCGCGAGATGCAGATACCCCAGGCAGAGCAGATACCAGCTCTCCCTGTTGAACCCCCTGCACTCCATTGACCACAAGAGCGACTTCCGGCCTGAGTCCACCATCCGGATGAATCCAGAGGAACCCCCCACACCATGCTGGCAGAGATCTTCTTAATCCACACTCCACAGCTCTCAGATATCCACTGGAGAAATTAATCCAATCTCCAGCCTACAAGGACCTACCCTTCAGAGACCCACCCTTCAGAGGGGAGTATTTTAAGCCCAGGAATGCTTGAGCCACAGATGCAGAAACCTCAGGCAGAGCAGATACCACCTTTCCCCATTGAACCGCCTGCACTCAACTGACCACAAGAGCAACTTCCGGTCCGAGTCCACCATCCTGATGAACCCAGAGGAACCCCCACACCATGCTGGCAATGATCCTTGTAATCCACACTCCACAGCTCTTCAGATCTCCACCCAAGAGATTAATCCAATATCCAGCCTACAAGGACCCACCCTTCAGAGACCCGCCCTTCAGAGGGGGGCATTGTATTTCAAGCCCAGGAATGCTTGAGCCACAGATGCAAATATCCCAGGCAGAGCAGATACCAGCTCTCCCCATTGCATGGGACCGCTACGCTGCCACGTGATTTACTTCCACACCCCTCTCAGAGAACCCTGCAAGCTACTGAGAATATACCATCCACACGGCAAGCCTGGCAAGCTGTCCGATGCATATTCAATATGCCAAAACCAGTAATAAAAATGTGTATCTTCCCGATCCTGAAAGAGTTCTTAATACAGCAGCACTAAGAAGGATGAACAAGGAGTACCTGATAAAATTTCAGGGTTGAACTAGGCTGCCAAAATGAAGAAGGACCAAAATGACTGTCTGTACTTTCAATGCATGTACACTGGCATCGGAAGCATATATTGAGGACCTGATGGTGCAAATGAAAAAGATCAAGTATGACATCATTGGTCTGACTGCAGCGAGGAGGCATCAATCGCATCATGCCGTTTTTGACACCGGAGAAGAACTCTTACTAGGAACATGCGATGAAAGAGGTGTCAGTGGCATCGGTGTTCTTGTCAACATGAACATGGCCATGAGCGAGCGTGGGGCCTTGGAATCTCTTTTAAACCCCAAATGATTGCAAGCGATGGTTAGGTATTGTCAGGCAGAAGCCAATTCCCTGACTTGATGCAGGAGACATCCTTTTCTCTTCTAAAAAGTTCAACAAATCCCAAAGAGCATCAGTGGCAGCTGGGGACCCTACAGGGCAACAGTGGGCCCAGGGATAACACATAGTGCTCCCCACCATCTCTGCCACTGCAGCTGCCTCCTTAACATTGGACTCCACCACTCGACAAGCACCAAGCCTGGACTCGCTGGCTAAGAAGCATCTGTGAGCTGACATTTATGACTATGGCATGGGCCACAGGGTGATGCCAGCTGGCAGGAATCACAGGAGAAAGGGCTGGAGGCCTCTGAGTGACTTCAAAAGACTCAATTTTAGTCGAAATTCCCTGTCATTAGGGACGAAGATTTGGGTCTGCCACCAGAAAATCCAGGCTGGCCTGGGGACTATACACTCTTTAGCACCAGAACTCCCCTCCTAGGGACATGAAAACATGGATCTTTACAGGTCTTAGCTCTCTGGTGCAGGTCAAGAATGACCACAGGTGGCTCATATCAGAAACTTCCCCCATAGGGGCTGGAGCCATAATAAAAAGGGGAAGGGGACAGGAATATGTGCCTTGTATGCAGATGACCTGGGTTCAACCTCAGGCATTTCATATGGTCCCTTAAGCACTGCCAGGAGTGTCACTGAGCTCAGAGCCAGGAGTAATTCCTGAGCACTGCTGGGTGCAGTCTCAAAACAGGGAAGGAAAGAAGAAAATTTGTCTCACCATATATGGGCCCCAAACAAAAACAAACAAAACCCTGCCTCTAAACTTCTCCCAAGCCATCTAACATATGCCAATACCCTATAAGTTCTTTCATCCCCTTCTGAGATGACCCACAGTTTCTCATAATTAATGTTCTCCTTCATTTGCAAAGAGACAAACTTGCTTAACTACCCAACTTTTTAACTACTAGTGCATATCTTGTGGCCTCTGTCTGATGGTATTGGTAAGCACAATAACAACCAGTCATAGTAGCTCTGTTTATTGCTCATTTGCCAATCAGCAGGGCCTCTTCATAGCTATTCAAATGTGTACATTTACTCAATCCTTAAATTGACCTTAGCAGCACTGTAATAATTGAGCAAAATGATTTATAAGAGGTTAAACAACTTGCAGAGTAGGTCTGAAGAAATAGTACAGGGGTTGGTCTGAAGAAATAGTACAGGGGTTAAGGCCCTTAGCTTGCATGTGGTTGACCCGGGTTCAATCCCTAGCACCTCATGCTCCCAGAGGCGACACCCTCCACCGCAATTTATTGGTATCAAAGAGTTAATGAGCAATGGAGTTGGCATAAAAGAGTCAACCTGATCCTTACCCTCCACTTCTTACTAAGGTCTCCTATAAACCTATCTTGAGCAGAGACAGTGCCTGGTGAGAAGATGAAGAAGGCTGCCCCCTAGCAGGGGAAAGCCAAGATCACAGGAGATGCTTCTGCTCATGGGTCACTTAAAAGAGCCCATGGGGCTACCCCGGTGGTTGAGTCCTCGACTCTAACCTCCGGAAGATGGTAGACACAAGGACACAAGACGCAAAGACAAATCACAGAACTGGAATAGAAATGTAAACCGTGTGGTTGAGACACATTAAAAGAGAAGAACGTGTAATTCTGAGTCAAACAAGGTGTGCAGATGGATGTGGAATGTGCCCACTGTGGGCTTCAGGCTCAGTTCACAGACTCTCAGTCAACTCAAGGCACAAACAGGAAACAGCTGATGAATTTGTTTTGTTAGCAAAGAGAGGAAGGGAATAAAAATTAGAGATTTAATGGAAAGAACACTCTTAAAAGTATCCCATAGAACATTTAAATCTCAGTGATTTCTGAACTTTGATTTTTTGGTAACTCATTGTTGAGAAGTTATAAGCCATTATCTGAAGGAGAGCCTTCAGGTTATTTCAAATCGACCCCAGAATTTGGATGATTTGGGAAAATACAAGATAAAGCTCATTTCTTTTCATAAGCTGACTCATGATCTGACCCCATCTATACTGCACTGCAGTTACATTTCAGATTTGCACAACTGCACTCTGGTGAAGCATAAAGAGGTTGAAAGACAACTCTAGACACAACAACCTGGAGCAATTAATTTTCAACCACTGAGACTGGGGTATTTCAGCATGGGGATAACCAGGCTCCTGCAATGTCCCTCAAAGGCGTGTAGAGTCTTCCAGCAATGTTATACCTGGACTAGATAGAAATAATTAGTTTAGCAACAGCAAGAACATTGAGAATGACATTGGGCAAAGCATGTGACCTCTTGTCTGTAAGTTGAATATTAGCCTCTAATTCAAAGGGCTTATTATGAGGTTTCATACTGTTTAAGGTAACCAACAAATCAGAGTCTAATCTCACGTGTTTGTACCCCTTAATACTGGCACCATTCTCTGTGTTAAAACTGGCTGAGGAACTTGGAAAGACACAAAAGTGTAAGCTGTGCCTATCCTGGACATTCTCCCAACATTTCTGAATGACAATTCACCTATCATGAATAGGGTAGGCCATACAAATCTATTAGTATCTAGACATTGCTATTTTGTTCAGAATCTCATCTACTTAATTTTGATTCCCAGTCTACCACATCCTTAAAAATAACTTGAAATTTTATTTGTTTCTGACTCCATTCATTAAAAAATCATGATAATAACAATGTTCTTACATCATAAGACTGCTTTGGTGAGTCAATGAAATATTAGTGCCTGGTAGCAGTGTTTGAAACATCACTGGTTTTCGAATTATTATTGTATGCTATCACATCACCATAACTAAGAATGGCTCAGTTTCCTCCTAAAGATTCAAGGAATATTTCTCATAATTTTTACATTATGTTTACAGTTTTTTACCCTCATAATTTAAGGAATAACCCAGATATCCCTGATAATTCAAGTTTAATGATTTCCCATATGCCCCAGTAAGCTGATCTCTAAAGTTATACTTGGCACATATTTTTTTATTGGAAAAGTCAGAGCTTTCTGACCCATTCTAAAGTGCTAAGTGAGGACAGTGCAAAAAAAGCCTTAAAAAACTATCTATACTCTAATGTTTACCAAAGCATCAATTACAATAGCCAAAACATGGAAACAACATAAGTATCATAGGACAAAGAAAAGTATAGTGTTAAAATGGGATAAAATTCAACCATCCAAAGGGATATTGTCTTATTTGTAACCACATGGATGAAACTTGAGAGCATTAATTGAAGTAAGTGAGACAATGATCTAAAAATTCTCTATAAACTCACTTGCATGTGTCACTAGAAAAAAAGTTTAACTGATAGAGATTTTGGTGATTACCAAGGCAAGGTCGTGCATGGGTTAGAGAAAGGTGGTGGAAAGGAAGATTTTCTGTTAAAGAATAAACAAGTCTGGGTATCTGATGTATAATGTAACAATAGCTATAATAACTGGTTAACACTATTTGTGTTACAGTTTGAGAGTTTTAAAGAGTGTGAACAAGGCAAAATTTTTTCTGCATTTTTAACATATGATAGATGAATATATAATGAATGTTAACTAAACTTATTGTGCTAGTTATCTAATTATAAATCACTTGATCACTTGACATCCCGTTATTTGTCGATTTGCTCAAGCAGATGCCAGTAATATTTCCATTTAACCCTATCATGTGCCAGCGTAGCCCAATGGCATCTGGTTGCTTCAGGAATACAAAGAGCCTCAAACCGTTCGTTCAGGGTCTTGACGAAGAAGTCTGACCATCTTGTAGGTGGCGACCACGTGATTTTTTGACATCCCGTGGGATCCATTCGGTAACGGCTCTAGTCCAGGAGTCATCTCCAAATCGCATTACAAGTCCAGCCCATCTGATTTTCGATGCCTTGGCAAATGAGACAGCGTCCCTGACTCTGGAACAGCGATGGAGGTCGGAGCTCCGGATTCCTTCTTTCACTTGAGTGAGGCGTGATATTCCAAGCACAGCTCTTTCAATTTCCCTTTGGGAGACCCGAATAGCATTCTCATCCTGCTTTCGTAGGGCACAGGTCTCTGAGGAGCATGTTAATGCAGGGAGAATGGTGGAGTTGAAGAGATGTGCCCGCAGCTGGAGGTTCTTTGTCTTTTTAGCTATTTCTTCGATGCTTTTGAAGGCATTCCATGCTGCTCTCTTCCTCCTGCGCAGCTCAGGTTTTAGGTCGTTCATCATGTTGACTTCTCGACCTAGGTACACATAACTGCTGCATTCAGAGATGTTTGTTCCATTGAGAGTGAATGAGGCCTCTGGAACTAGTTCATTTTTCGTGAACATTAATTTTGCTGAGATTCAGCTGTAGACCTATCTTTCCACATTCTTGGTCGAAGTCAGCCAGCATTTGTACTGCTTGGCTAATATTTGGTGTTATTAGAACAATGTCATCAGCGAAGTGGAGGTGGTTTAGTTGCCAACCATCTATCTTCACCCCCATTCCTTCCCATTCTAATTGTTGCATAATGTTCTTAAGGGTGGCGCTGAAGAGTTTGGTGAAATGGTATCACCCTGCTGAACCCCTCTTTTGACATTGATGATCACTTCTTTGTAGAATGGTGAGATCCTGGTGGTGAATCCGTAATACAGCTCATGAAGGATCTTGATGTATTGGGTTTGAACACCCTGTTTGGCTAGGGCTCCGATGACCGCTTCAGTATCCACAGAATCAAAGGTTTTCTTTAAATCAATGAACATGAGACAGAGTGGCATCCTGAACTCCCTACAAACTTCAATGAGCTTGGTTACCATGTGGATATGGTTGATTGTGCTGAATCTTTTCGGAAGCCAGCTTGCTCGCATGGTTGTCCTTCATCTAGTCTTCTGCCAATCCTGTTCAGGATGACTCCAGTGAACAGCTTGTAGATGACAGACAACAGGCAGATGAGGCGATAGTTGCCAATGTCATGGATGTCTCCCTTCTTGAACAGTAGAACTGTATTGCTGGTTTTCCAATAGGAGGTCACCTTGCATTCAGACAGGTAGTGTATGAAGAACCAAGCCAGTGTGTTGATGAGTACTGATGGCAGATTCTTCAGGTGTTCGGGTCTGACTTTGTCTGGGCCTGGTGCTGTTCCCTTCTTTACTGATGAAATGGCATGTTGGATTTCAGAAGGGAGAACGTTAGGAATTATAATTAAATTATAATTGAATTATAATTAAATAAATTATAATTTATTTAATTATAAATAAATATTAAAATATATCATTATGATGTACACCTTAGAGCAGTCCTTGATGTCCATCACATCTCAATAAAACTGAGATGAGGCTAACTTTACAGATGTGTTGACTGATGCCAGGAGTCTAGTCCTAGCTAGAAGAAATAAGAGGGGCAAAAGGAAGAGGAAGAAGGAATATGAGTGATAAGGGGAGAGAAGGAGAAGGAAGAAAAAGATGGTGAAGGAGATTTAGTAAGTTGTCAATCAAGTGTCAATCAAGACTGAAACAATGGCCACAATGGGCTAAATGGATTGGACAATTTCATTCATTGTTCTTCAGAGAGGCAGGGGGAAAGAAATAGCTAATTGGTTTCCCATTATTCTTTTATACCCTTTTAAAACAATGTACAAAAAGTTCCAACTGCAGGAGATTATACAGCATGTTCTGTTTCTGGTAAAAATATGAAGACCACACACCTGTAGTGGCCTTGCACCTTGAATTCCAGGAGCATCTTCCCTGGGCATCTGGATGCTCATTTTCACAACTGTGAAATGGTTTTTGGGAAGAAAGATGGACTAGTTCATAGGTAATGATCTCTCTGACTATAATCCTATAGGGATCACAGTCTTTAAACTCTACCTCCCAAAGAGTAACTCAGTAACTCATGTGGGCCTCTTGTGTAAAGAAAATGTCTATTGCTATATTTCGACTTGGGCTGTTAGAAATCAGAATCCTGGGATCAGCAGGGGGGGAGGTTAAAGCCAAGGGTGCAGGACTCTCTCTTTCTCCCTCTCTCTGTCTTGCTTATATCTTTCTCTCTGTCTGACATTTGCTAGAGATCCACTGTCAAGAATTACAGAAAGACACACTTGGTAAGGATGGAAAGAAGAGATGGCATACTGGCAAAACTATGACTGCTGAGAACGACGGAACTGAGAACTGAGCCACATGGAGAACAGGCTGGGCACTCAACCCATTAAGATTACTGAAGATGCCAACAGGAAATATTTATAGCTACTTTTTAACATAGTCTATAAAATAGGAGGTTGTTTCAAACATAAATTATCTGCCACATCATTCTTTAACCTCTAAATCTTTCTCTAATGGCTTGAAAGGCAGCTTATTAAAGTAAAGTGAGTGTTTAAGTACTTCATATATACTGGTTATTTTATAAACATCTGGAATGGCAGAAGTTACTGAAAGTGGCAGGCTGGTTAATTTGATAAAGCAAAACAAAGAAATATTAAAATATGAGTGTGGACCAAAAGACCTAAATATCAGGGTGTGATTTTATCTGAGTTCTGCATTCTTCTGAGTTGGATTCACTATCTGAATGAATCTTCAAGATGGTAGGGAGGTGGAAGTCTGAAAGCTCTTGGATACTTCCTAGTATCCACAATTCATAATGGGAAGACCATATGTTTCCAATCTGGCTTGCCGGAATTATGGGTGAAGCTCTCATTTGATCAGCATTAGGTGACTGCCAGGCCCAATAACTGTCACCTGAGATACAGATGCTGACTCACAGCTACCACGTGCCCAACCCTGAGTCTGGGGCAAGGGGTTGTTACACTCAGAATACATAAAGACTGGAACAGCATTAGTTTCCTCAAGCAACATTGGGGATGCATTAGAAAGGACAACATATGCTGGTCAGACAAATGACGGCCTTTTCAAAATCTAAAGTAAGGAAATATCTTGTATGAGCCAAATGTGTGTCTTCTACTTGGATGGGAAATATTTGCCTGGTCCAGTAGCTTTTTTCTCGGTGTGAGCATGTTTTCCTCTCTTGTTAGAGGCACAGGCCTGTACACACTGTTGCACATGTACGTGAGTGTCTTGGAAACTCCTTGGAGAAACAGTGATGGAAAAATGAGCAAAGCTGTGATCATTGTTTAATTTAGTAAGAGAACAGCTCCACCTAAGAGCCAGCCTGTTGCCAACACTGACAGAGCAGCTGGAGATACTGCGGATGTGCTTCTGAGAACCTTCTGCAGCTGTTACAAAAGTGAGCTGGACACAGTGGAAGGAATGTGGTGCTACAAAAAACATTTCCAGCGTCTCTGAAGAACCCTCCAAGATAATCTTTGGGTTTTCTCCCTCTGTATTCTTGTTACCCAACCTAATTGTTAGCCCTTAACAGGCACTCACTGAAAAGTTTATAAGGTGATGCATGAATGAAGCAATTCATGGCGTCATTTTTAGAATCGGATTTCAGTCAGAAACTTTTCCCCCAAATTAATTTCAATTGCAAAGCTATTTTACACAAAAAGGATGGTCAGTTTAAAAACATATATTTTCTGGAAGTGAAATTAGTTTTTCCTCCTTTTCATCATTTATGAAGGAACAAGCCAAATTTTTTAGTATTTGACCAAATAAACTGATCAGGAAACAAGAGGATATTTTTATTCACAAACAATTCTATATGGCTTCCAGATGCTAAAAATATCTGGCACTATTCAACACAGCCTACAAAGTAGGAGGGCAAAGATAATGAAAAGCAAAACATGAGGATAAGTGAACTATGACTTGGATTCACTCCTCATTATGTAAGGAATTGATTTAAAATTTGTCAAAAAATTAAAAGCTCTCAAAGCAGAGATATAGACACATAGCACTGAACGAAGAGAATTTTAGGGGAGAAAAACTGTTTTGAATACATCGATAACTGTACTTTATTCTCAGAATTCTAGAAAGAGGAAAGTGGACTCAATAAAATATCAAACACCATCCTAAACCAGGGTGTCTCCAATTACATCAAAGTTTAAAAAGGAGAAAACATGAAATATCCAAACTCTTCTCAAAATTAAGGCTTTTTCCCTTTTTAGTTTCAAAGGCAGCTGAGGCCATAGCTACTATGCTATGAAATCAAACCAACACCAGCAGGGGTCCTGGCTTTTACTGCTGCCTAGAAAGCCGTCCCTGAACTCAATGTAATAAAATACCACCTTTGTATCAGGATGACATATCTGAACATTACGAATTCAGACAAGGGGCTGGAGCAGTAGTACAGGGAGTAGGTGCTTGCCTTGCATATGACCAACCAGGGTTCAATCCCAAGAACCCCAGAGGTCCCCCTGAGCCCACCAGGAGTGATCCCTGAGCACAGAGATCCCTAAGCAGCGCTGCCTCCAGCCCCCAAACCACCTGAAAATATGATTTAAAAAATCTAATATTGCAGGCCAGGAGTGGGGCCCAGGAAACATTAGACGACCTTAGCACTGCAAAAAAATCTTTTTTAAAAATTAAAAATGAAAATAATTCAGACAAAGTACACAGAGAGAACTTATCATTCCCTCACGGTGTCTGGCGGTCATTCCAACAGTGGGCAGCTGATGGTCACAGCAGGAGCTGCAATTCTCTGGAGGATCCTCACTTGTCCGACTGGGTCAAAACAGCAGTGACTGAGATGTTCCACCTGGCCTTCCTGAGTGCCTGGAGATCCACACCTCAGAGCAAGGTGCTTCAAGTGTCACACCTGCATCACAGTAAGTTCCAGTGACCACAGTCGCAGCTGTGTGATTTAGCGAATCAGTCCCAGACACGACATTGTATTAATCTGTTATACTGGTGGTCGAGTGATGGCCAGTGATGCGGAGCCCCTCCAGAAGTTAACACAGACCCACCTCTTGATGGTGGATGCAAAAGAATGTGCTGAAATCTCTGTAAAATGATTAGGTAAGACAGAGAAGGGAACATGTGTGAATAAATATCGAAAGGGCTAATACCGATCTAGAACTGAGCATTAAATACAGGCAAAAAAAAATGCACATGATGGCTTCTAAGTGTATGTAGTGCAACCCACAATGTGTAAGAGAAGGAAAAGAGAGAGAGGGAGAGAGAAAAGAGATAAAGCACCTGCCATTTAGGCAGGCTATGGGAGTGGGGAGGGAATTGGGGACATTGGTGGTGGGAAATGGGCACTGGTGGAGGCGAGGTGCTGGAACACTATGTGACTGAAACCTCTACACATGAGCAACATTGTAATTGTATATCTCACGGTGGTATAATAAAATGTTTAATTAAAATTTTTTTAAAAAGATAGAAACTATTAAAAAAACGGAATTAAGAACAGAGAGTATCTGGGTCATCTGGCGCTAGCATAGGAAGTGGCATTTCTGTTCGCCAACAATCCCTGTGGGAGCCCTTGGATACTGCTTGGGTGGCCCCAAATGAATAGATTTTTTAAAAAAATTAAAAATTGAAGATTGTTTGAGCCCCATCAGGAGTGATCACTGAGCACAGAGACTTGAGTGTCGCCAGGCATGACCCCACAAATATGTGTGCCATATTTCCTGTAAGACCCCAAAAACTCACAAATGGTTTCTGAGTATCTTTCCCATGCTAAATGTGGTGAGAGATACAAAGAAAATATAAACCCCCCCGCCCCGGGCCGGATGGGACTCCGCCCACACACTACCCACAAAGGGGGGGACACATTTTTGGTTACGGGTAAAAAAAATACTGAGACTAAGTTCTCTCTTACCTTCATTAAACTTGTATTTTAAGAATCAGAGGATAATAGAGAATGATTTATTTTATAAGCTTTGGCATTTGAAATCAATGCTTAATCATAAGCACCATAAATAGGGGCTAACCTATATCCTATTTGGGAAAAATCTGTCTCTTCCAAAATCATATAAGCCACCAAACAGCAGCTGTTTGTTGCTGTGAGAAGAAGAAAACAAAAAGTTTTCTGGGCCAGAGGATTCTTTGGATTGCATTTTGCTTATAACTCTAGAATATTGTTGCGTAGAAAACTATAAAGCTCTGGGCTAAAGGCCTCAAGTCCTCTAATGAAAAAATTTTAATGGAAACCACCAATCCATGTGTACCACAGTCCCGCTTCCAAAGGAAACCTTGTCGTGCCAGAAGCCAGACTTGTTTTCTGATATTAAGTATGCAGTGTTCTTATCAGAGGGGTACTTCAGAGCGAGGGGAGCAGATGGAAGGAGGGTAACAGAGGGAGCAGCTCTCAGCGATGCCTTGGTGTTTCGTCACTTTCCGACTAGGCCCAGAGACTGCATCAGTTCTATGTAACTTTTCCTTGATGAAAGTCAGAGGTTATCACTGACAGCAGTGTTTCCACCTCCCAAACATAGATAAGTTTTCTTCCCCACCCATATAGGTTATTTGGGGGTGGAGATTGCTGGCTGTGAGGTGGACCTCAGGGATGTTGATGCATTGTACATGCATTGTACATGGTGCAATGGTCAGGTTCGCTGGCAGTTCTCAGGGACGTGCAGTGCTTAGACTCAAGCTTTCACCCAGAGTATGCAGGGCACAGGCCACTCTGAGCTCTCCCCAGCTCAACATTGTTTATTTTAAGGTCTCATGTTAGAGGCCTGCCCTTCAATGACCATTGTTCTCTGTCCCCTCCAAGTTAATCTACCTGAACTTTCCTCACCCATATTGGGAAATAGTCTCCACTAAGGCAAGAGCATGACAGTTTGATCACAAAAAGGAAAATTTGCCCTGTATCCTTTTCTCTGAGAAGCTGGGCCGGCTCCAGCTGTTTTCTACCCAGATGATTCACACTGTTTACATGCCACCTTGTTCTTGGATCAGCTACATTAGAAGCATCACCATTCCTAGACTTTCTCTTGCTCACCCCAATTCAAAGTACACTGGGTTCCCAGGCATGTCTAGCAGGCCCCAGTTTATTCTCCTTCTCACCGAGAGTGGAGAGAATACATTACCTCTGCCTGGACCTGAGGGGTTCCCGAGAGAGCCCATCATATGTCCTGACAGCAAAACTCTGCTCCCGGGCGGGAACTCAATTCTAGAGCACCTGGTCAAAGAGGGGGAGGATAAACCCGAGGTGCGTTTCCTGGCACAGTAGGGGTGACTTTTGCTGACTTGGACAAATTTTCACTGTGCCCACTGGCTGTGCTGAGGAGCATCTTTTTCTCATTCTCACCAGAGCACTGTGTGGACTGCCAACGCCCCTACTCACGGGTCTAATTTAAAAGGCCTGGGGACAAGCACCGTGTAGTAAGTTACTTGTCCCTCTTCCCAGGGTACCACACACCACTAAAGCATAATATTTGTAGAATCAAGATGAAAAATGCTAATAACATATTAGAAGTAGAGTAAGAAGGGCAGGTCTATCACTCAAACAACAATAGCCCCTTCATTTCTTTTCTCCCCCAAATTCAGTAGAATCAGCACAATTTTCCATTGCAGACCACAAATGGAACATGCAAGTCTGTGTGGGGGGCAAAATGAAACTCTTCTCTTCCTTCCTTGTGGAAATAAAACTCTTTGGCAGTAATTCTTGGATTGTTTTCTTTGGAAATTGCATTCATGTGATTTTTCAAGATGTTTCCCCGGCTTTGTTGAAACGTGATCCTTTAACAAGAAACACATAACTCAATTCATGTTAAAATTCTCAGGGTTACTTAAGAATAATTATGAGTTGTCCATGTGTGTTAGAAAAACAGTCCAGACTTCCTTAAGAATGAGAAGATTATTTGTCTCTCTGGGGTAATATTTCTCTCGATTAAGCATGCCCAAATCGAGAGTTCGCCTCCCGAAGTGGCCCCTGTATTTCGGCAGGAAGTACAGAAAGGCCTCACAGTCTCTTGCCCTGAAGCCATTCTTGCAGGTGATTTGTCATATTTGAATGGAGGATCTCTATGAACTTCCCAAGAGGTGACAACAACATCTTGTGCACATAAAGACAATGAGACTCGGCCAAACTAAAGGCCGAATCCGTCTGAAGCACAGTTCTGCAAGCTCCCTTGTGGGGGACCTTCCCTCATTCAAGCCCCCCCCGCCCCCTACACTTTTTTCTCCCACTTACGCCCTCTAAGACACAGTGAATCAAACAAAGCCCCCACAGATCTCTCCTGCGCTCATCCAGTTGCTTTTACACAGAACGGGACTGCACAGAACATGCACAGATGAAGGAATGAGGGAAGCAATCTGAAGATGGCCCCTATAGGTGAGCCAGGGGCTGCCAAGAACCCTCACCCTTCATCCAATGCTCTGAGAGACGCCAGAACCCCTTTAGCTTTCCTGTTTATTTTGGTTTGGGGGTCACACCCAGCTGTACTCAGGGCCAACTCCTGACTCTGAGTTCAGGGATCACTCCGGTGGGCTCAGTAGACCAAATGGGGTGGTGGGGATTGAACCTAGGTGGACCATGGACAAGGCAAGTGCTGTCCCTGCTGTACTGTTGCTTGGACCCTTTGCCAAGCTCCAAGGAATTGTGTCCATGCCCTGAGGGAGAAACATCACAGCCAAATCCCCTCCAGAACTCTCACTTAATCCTACTAATCAAGGGAGCACCCCAGGGCCACTCACCACCAGGAGCTCCTTGGCAGCATGTTGACTAGCAACCTTCCAAGAGCTGCAGAGCCTCCTCCTGAAGTAACCAGGACTCTTAGCTCAGGGCAAAAGATTCTTCCCAAAAATACTCCACACACTCTTACTCAAGCTATATGTTTAAGTGACCAGCTTCTCTCGCTTTGGAATATTTGAATCTAAGTATCACTGTATCACTGTATCACTGTCTTCCCGTTCATCATCAATTTGCTCGAGCGGGCACCAGTAACATCTCCATATGACCTGTCTCATGCAAATAGAGCCCAAGGGCACCTGCTTTGCTCCAGGAAAATAAAGAGCCTCAAACCATTCCATCAGGCCATGGGAATGAGGTTTATAATTGTTACTGGTATCTGGCATATCAAATACAACACGGGTAGCTTGCCAGGCTCTGCCGTGCGGGTAGCATACTCTTGTAGTCATCTCAAAATCTCAAAATCCAGCATTTATTGATGAACCTCACGGCCGCTTGAGGCCGGCGAGCCAGGCTGTGATAGGCTGGTCTGCTGGGTGGAGTTCTGAAGAGGGGGGGATGTCTGGGCCGGATTAAAAAAAGACTGCAGCAGGGTGAATCTCAATGAGCCGGGCTGTGATAGGCTTGTCTGCTGGGTGGAGTTCTGACAAGGGGGAAGTCCGGATGTGGAAAATGGAGGTCCTCATGGAGTGGGGAGTCATCTGGCTTGTTGTGAGGTTCTAGCTGGGGTGGCGGGCCAGGGCTAGAACCTGCCATCCCTCCCGGCACCTCATGAGCGGCTGGGCACAGTGAGAGCCAGTAGCAGCTCTGCCCCATGTCTGTCTCTGGATCAGCATACCTGGGCCAGATTAAAAAAAGACTGCAGCAGGGTGGATCTCGATGAGCCAGGCTGTGATAGGCTGGTCTGCTGATGAGGAGGGAAGTCCGGATGTGGAAAATGGAGGTCCTCATGGAGTGGGGGGTCATCTGGCTTGTTGTGAGGCTCTGCTGGGGTGGCAGGCCAGGGCTAGAACCTGCCATCCCTCCTGGGCACCTCATGAGTGGCTGGGCACAGTGAGAGCCAGTAGCAGCTCTGCCCCCATGTCTGTCTCTGGATCAGCATACTTAGATCAGAATCTAAGTACATTATATATTTATGTGTATGTATACTTACATGCATATATATGTACACACATGTACACAATACACATATTTATACACATACATGCCTGTGTGTGCATGTGATGTGTGCACATATATGTACATTCCATCCACATATTTTTAAATTAAAGTGGTTGAATAGAGGGTTAACGAGAGAGAAGACAAAGAACATGGGATCAAGTGGTAAGAGACTCAACATTTTTGTTTTAGTTGGGTGGGGGCTACCGATGGTGCTCAGAGCCCATATGGGCCGCTGGGGATTGAACCTGGGTTGGCCGTGTACAAGACAAGAGCCCTACTCATGTACTACCACTCTGGTCCTGAGAGTTCTAATTTTTAAACACGTTTTCATTGCTATGCAACCTTCAACTGGCCATAGACTCTATTTCCTCCACTCTAGGGCAGCGTTGGATGCTGAAAGATAAAATAAAACGTGAGCATTCAGCTCAATGCCTCTCATTGGCTGAAGGACAGTTTGTTTTCGCTGCTCTCCATTATTCTAGCGTTGCTTTCACAAGTGCATTGAAATCATGTTTTTAAGCATCCTGCCTTGAGAGCTTGTTTGGAGGTTCTAGCAGGGGAGCGCAGCTACTCGTATACCCTTGACTGAAGACTGGTCCATCTCTATTCGGGGAAGGCCATCCTCTTCGACCAAGCACGCAGCTTTTGGAGGGGCACATGGAGAGGTGAGGGAGGAATGGGACACCCGCCTAGCCAGCCAGATCAGCCGAATCAACCTTGGCTATCAATGGGGTGACAGATGTCGCAGCAAGATCGCCTCTACTTTCTTTACATCACAGTGTAAGAGCATTCCAAGCCTCAAGTAAGAGCAGGTGGAGTGGGGAGTCCACTTTGGCTTTGGGGAAATCAGGTTTTTGGTACCAGAGATTTTTAGCAATGTACCTTAAAGGTAAATGCTGTATTTAGAGGTGACTACAAGAGTATGCCACCCGCATGGCAAGCCTGGCAAGCTACCTGTGTTGTATTTGATATGCCAAATACCAGTAACAATTATAGACCTCATTCCAATGTCCTAATATAATGGTTTGAGGCTATTTATGTTCCTGGAGCAAGCAGATGCCCTTTGGCTCTACTAGCATGAGACAAGACATATGGAGATGGTACTGGTGCCCACTCGAGCAAATCGATGATGATCAGGAAGACAGTGATACAGTGATACAGTAAAGCATCCTGCCATGTGGCGTGTGATCCTTCCAAAGCAATCAGACCTTTCCTCCAAGGTCGTGTCCTTGGCGGGGTAAGAGAGTGCTGTGGAGTTCCTTTTGCCACCGCCTGGAGCAGGTCTCTGGCAATACACTGGAGCAACAACCACTGACCACCTGTCCCAGGGGTGGGTGCCTTTCTATTTGTTATTCAAGCAGGAAGCCGAGGCTTCTTACTCATGCTATAAAGATCTGAGTGAGCAGGGCACATTCTGCAAGTGCAGTTTACAGAAGTGAAATACAGAAGTTGACATTTTTATGACTTTCATAATCTTTGTAAGTGAGTGGCAGAGTGGGGATGTTCCATACCATCATTTCCTCACAGCCAAGGGTGAGGTGTGGAGGAGGGAAAGGATGCGCAAAACACACACACATATACACACACTCACTCACACACACATGCTCACACATACACGCTCACGCACACACTCACACACATTCACTCACACTCACACACATGCTCACACACACAGAACTATCTGTCGGTGTGTTTGCATTCTGTAGAGCTGCAGGTGTCAGGCTACCTCAGAGCTCTGTGCCTTCAAAACAAAGGAAGATAGTACCATCTGCCAGCAAGGACTAGAGTTTCCTTTCATACTTCCTGTGAGAGCAGGGTTCCTGGCCCTCTGGGGCAACAGAGCAAAACAGAATTGAATTGTCTGTACTGTGTTACCTTTTTGGGGCGTACACCAGGCAATGCTCAGGGGGTTACTCCTGACTCTGTACTCAGGAATAACTCTTGGCAGTGCTCAGGTGATCATATGGGATGCTGAAGATCGAACCTGGGGCAGCAGCATGCCAGGCAAATGCCCTCCCCCTCTGACCATCTCTGCAACCGCAGGAACAGAAACGGAAGTCACTGAGGGCTTGAGAACATGCCTGCACTGTGCCACACTCTATGGCACACAGAGTGCCACAGAGGACAGCATATCTGTCCTTTGTAGGATATGCTGGTTTGCTGACACTGGTCAGGCCTCTCCCAAATCCTGTGCCATCTATGATTGGGAATAAAAGAACTGAAGGGGGACAGAGAGGACATGGCATGGCCAAGTTGACTGTATACTGAAGAGTCTTCATCTGATGCACCATCTCGAGTGCAACAGGTAGCAACCATCTACTCACTCTTGGTGCATTAGTGTGCCAGGAGGCGGAGCACATGCTACCCAAGAATATCAAGATGATGGGCTTGTTGCAGATTCGGGGTGGGCCCAAGGACTACTGGGAAATGCTCTCAGACAGAGAAACATGTGGGGAGCATTTATGCTTCCCGATATGCAGATGCGTGAAAAATACTCAAGGTGTCAAGCAGAATAGAAAAAAAGATATTTTTACTATGCATATAACCATTCATCTTTATAAAAACAGACCTTGTAAGTGGATAAAATTGTTTACAGAACAATATAAATTTGATTACAAGCCCATAGACAGCAATGCAGACACTAATCTTTCCATGTGCTCTTATCGTTTACACCTAATTTAATAACATGACACAATTATTATCTGCATTTTATTATGCCATTGGTGGTAAAAAACAAGGGGAATGTGTTAATTTGGGTAGAAAATTATGAGTGATTTTTTATTTGTTTACTTCTTTGTGTTCTTTTATGGCTTCTAAGATAGCAGACAAAACAATAAACTTCTACATGGTTTAAAAAATAGACTCACTCATGCCATCAGCTGACTTCAGAGGGTACCAGGATTGCCGCTT
>JAJIBD010012076.1:0-62500 GCA_021461705.1 Cryptotis parvus
CTGGCACTTGATATGGTTTCCCAAGACTCTCCAGGAGTGATCCCTGGGCAGAGTCAGGAGTAAGCACTGTGTACAGCTTTGTGCACCACTCACATACCCAACCATCCGCCCCTCCAAAAAATTAGGAATCTGTGGCCAAGAACTCACTAGAAAGTCAAGGGGGAAAGACTCACATCCCCCTGGTCTGCAGGATCCGAGCTCTATTAACGATGAAAATAACTATGTGGGTGTTTGATGAAGAACATTTAATGTACAGTGTAGCTTAAGTGTGGCTCCTAAGTCCTACACTTGGTGGATGAAAGATCAGGTTTCTTAGAGAGCACAAGATAAACATTGAAACCAAGAAAAGGTTTTCTTGAGGAGGATAAGAATGCCCTTCCAGGTTAACATGTTCTCAATGCACTAAAAACTAAAAGAGAAACTACATTATCAATGCACTAAAAATTATAGATGGACTTCAAGTGCCTTCATGATACGACTCAGGCCCCATGTCTTACCAAACTCTACTCTTAAGCTTTAACTATAATGTAACCTTTTTCATTTGCTTCAGAGTCAAGCTCATTTTCCCTGCTGGGAAAATGTTATCTTTCTTCCTAGGCCAGAACTCTCTTAAGAATGCTAATAATTCTTCAGGCTCAGAGCATACATTAGTTCTGTGGAAGGAGCTATCAGGAGCTCCATTCAGGCCCTTCTCAAACAGCATAACGTTCTCAACCATTGATGCTTACCACATCAAGAAACTCTTTTCCACCAGTTTTGTCACTACAGTACTAAGTGGACTATATAATCCATAATAAGACATCTATCTTCCCTGCAAGACTGAACATTCCAGTGAGCAAGGTCGGTTTCTTTCATCACTATAGTCACAGACACGAGGCACATAGTAGTCACTCAACTATTATTGTAGACAACATGGAAAGACCATAGTGTGTGGAGTAACATCTCCATCTTGTGGCCTTTTAGAAGATGCACGTAAAGCCACAATACCCTGAGCTTTCCAATTCCAAAAGCGTAGATGGACTATCAATAATCCCCCACTGGAGGAAGTAAAAGTAGGCTCCCATCTACAAATTCAGCACTATCTACCTTCAGTTGTCAAAAAGCAGGAGAAATATTGGAAAAAGAGTAAATCTGATGGTACAGTTGTAAACAGGAGTGAAAAAAAAACAAGCCAAGCAAATCTGTTGCCTTTTCCATTTATTTTTATTCCTTTTTTTTTGGGGGTGGTGTCAGGGATCAAACTCAGAGCCTCTCACACACTTAGAGCAAATGCTTAACAATGTATTATATCTAGTCTTTTACTTCCATTTTTGAACCAAGTAATTATTTTTTCAGGTTTGCCATCTGGTAAGACATTTTCAAATGCATATTTCCTCTGGGACTAAGTTACTCTCAGTCAGATTCACAATCTTTCTAAAGCTATGCCACTGCAGATGCAAGGGAAAAGATGGTATTTCAGAGAGAACACACTCCTCTTGCAAAAGGCACTACCACGGGCTCATGTCATTAACATTATGGTGAGTGCATAAGTAATACCTAGCTTCTCTTTCTATGAGTGTTTCAATGACACATAAGTAAAAATGATGTTCAAAATTAGATATGTTGAAAGTGCTGTAGAAATCATAGCAGTAATATTAAAGTTCTATAGCAAAATAAGAAAGAAATTAGAATAGACAGGGGCTGCAGTAATAGCACAGGGAGTAGGACTTTTGCTTTGCATACAGCCGACCCAGGTTCAATCCCGGCATCCCATATGGTCCCCTGAGCACCGCCAGGAGTAACCCCTGAGCATTGCCGGGAGTGACCCCCAAAAATAAAAAAAAGAAAGAAATTTATATTGACAAAAGCAATACATGTTGAGAGCAAGTGAATTCATCTTCAATATAGTCATCTAAAATTTCTGAATATTGGAGGAACAAGGCCTAAAAGTCTTGTTTAAAAAAAAAGAATCAAAAGAATTTTCCCAGTAATGATTTCAACCAAATTATTACTAACACTTACTGGAACATATCCTGTGTGCCTCCATTAGGTTTTACATAGATTTTCCCTGATTAGGCTCATACTCACCAGCTTGTAAATAGATGGTAACATTAACCTCATCTTAAAGATGATAAGACAGAACAAAGAAACATACAGAGTCTTGTATACAATCTCACAGTAAGTAAAATGGTGGGCCTGAGATTCAAGATGCCCAGGCCTGTAGCTCCTGCTGCTAGGTCCCTTCATGAACCCAAGAGTTAAATCACTATTATTCATCAATTTGTCACCAAAAACCCTTTTGAAGATACATGAAGTCTATTACCCCTTACTTCTTTTCCTTAAATGGCTGGTGTTTTTATTTGTGTGGGGGGCACTCTTCACCAGTGCTCAATGGACTCTGGTTCATCCCCAGTAACACTCTGCCAATCAACTGAGCTAGATGGTTCAGTGTTCCATAGAGTCACATCCTGGAGTGCGAGGGTGGAAGAGGCTTTCAGTGCCAGTGTTCTAACTAGGGTCCTGGCACATAGCAGCAAGCACCTCTGACTATTAAATTATCCTCCTAGTCTTTCTATGTAAGTTTTTTCAATATTTTCACCTAGTAGAAATTAGTTCTGGCATAGTAACAAGCCACAGTGAGGTGAAAACACAGGATTTATAGTTAAAAAAAAACTTGAATGCTCTTGTTAATTAAGTCTCTTAACCTGCTTAAAAGTTTCCTAAGAAATAGGAGCATGTTTATTTCATAAATTTGTTGGGGAAAGTCCTGTCATTGTACTGACCTGACCACAGTAAATTCAGCAATGGCCCTTCCATACAAGACTGGACATAGAGATGGCCACTGAGAAGACAGAATGATAGAAAAAACTTCTTTGTGACTATTATTAAACACTCCAAACACCATACAAAAGTCCAATGTTTTTCCTCTAATTTTGTCTACTAAGAGAACCAAATCAGATACTTTGCTGACCACAGGTTTATTAAGTTCAGCTTTCAAGTTAATGGCTCTTTAAGTCATTATTGAACAAAGGGAAAGCAAACAAGCCTCAATGAGAACATTCTTTTCTTTTTCAGGCAGGGTCAACTAATCATGAGGTTCCTTCATTCAACTCTCTGCAAACATATATTGAGTGCCTACTATATTTGTTTTTAATAAAATATAATGTCAGGTGTTCAGAATATTTGGAGATTGGTAAAGTTCATATAAATTGTAAATATTATCACTGCCCCTCCCATAACCCACCAAGAAAGAAAGCAGAGAGCAACACACTTGGTGTGTGAGTAGAACAGAAATGAACTCTCCAAGGTGGCCACCTTCCCCTCTATCTCTCCCACAATTTCCTCGTTTCATGTCTTTGGTGGTAAGCACCTTCACATTTTGGTTCAGTCACTTACATGCAATGTTCAGGTTTATATTCATAAGATTTCTTTGACACGTTCTATACCCACTGGCAAGGTCCGGGTCATGAAGTTAAACAAATACACATTGGGAAAAAAAATGTTCTCTGATCTTTTTCAAGGAACATTTGGGGAGGGGTGTGTCTGGAATGATTGAAGGAATCAATAAATAAAACCACCTGCTCTTGAGCTCTTCACATTTTTGTTTTGCTTTGCTTTCTATCTTTTCTTTTGGTCTGGGGGCAATGCTAATTGCATTCAGGGCTTCTTCCTGATTCTATGCTAAAGGCCTCCTCCTGGCTGTGCTCAGAGGACCCTATGCAGTGCTTGGGATTGAATCAGGGCAGCTGCATGCAAGACCAGAGCCTCATCACCTGTACTCACTCTTCAGTCATATTCTTAGGCATCAATGTTAAAATAAAAACAAAACTAAATGAACCATAGATCTCTGAGTACGATTGTAAACTCTAAACAGTCTACTAAGCATTGTTTGGCACAAGCAGATATGTTTTAAGAATATCCTTAATTTATCTAAGCTCCTAATTTACTCATTTGTAAAACAGAAGTGATATTAAGCCAAAGAGAACATTTCAATGATCTGTGAATTTTACCCAATCATTATGTCTCAGAAATTTCTTTTGCCTTCTCTATTTCTTTTTGCCTTCTCTATTGTCTTCTCTATTCTCTTTTGCCTTCTCTCTTGTTTCAGAAAACTGAAACTAAAACAAGAATAATGAAATGGAGGATGCAACAGTGATCTAAATAATGTCTCTGAAGATGTTCACATCCTAATCCCTGGAATCTGGGATTCTTTACATGACAAAATTCATAATGCATATTTGATTAGTATATCATCTGAATATGAAAGGTTATCTTAGATTATCTGACAGAGCTCAGTATGGTTTTCTTATAAATAAATGACGTTATAATAGGGAGGGCAAGACCACAAAGTTGGTAATAGATTAGATAATGAAAACAAGAGGTCAGAGTGGATCAAGGAAGAGGCCCTGAGTTAAAAAAATGCAAGTGCGCTTCAGAATCTGGTAAAGCAGAGGAAGGAATTCTGCATCAGAGCCTCCAGAAGAACCCAGCTCTGTTCACACCATGACTTTAGCCCAGAAGATTGAATTTGAACTTCTGACAGCCATGAAAATCAAAACAATACTATTTGTGTTTCAGTGTTTTTGCTTCTGCTTTTTTGTTTCTGTTTTTGTTTTTTATGAACCATCCCCAGGATTCACTGTATCACTGTCTTCCCATTGTTCATAGATTTGCTCAAGTGGGCACTAGTAACATCTCCATTAGACCTGTCGCAAGCAAGTGCAACCCAAGGGCATCTACTTGCTACAGGGACAGGAGGAGCCCGAAACCATTCTTCAGGTTATGGAACTGAGGTCCATAATAGTTACTAGTCTTTGGCATAAAAAGTAAATAAAACATGGTAGCTTGCCAGGCTTTACTGTGTAGGTGATATAGTCTCAGTAGAAGGCTCTCAACCCGAGCATTTACTGATGAAACTTAAAGGGGGAAGATCAGTTTTCTCTTGGATGAAGCTCTGAGGAACTATGGAGTCTGGATGTTGAGAATGACTAACTGCATGATGTGTGGTTTGCTCTGGTTTCTTGCCAGGCTTACCGGTATCAGTTAAAGCATGTCTATAACTGTTTACTATGTATAAATGTGAAAGAAATTGGGAAGAACCTTATGCAAAATTCAGTATCCTATAAAAAATATTGCGCAGACACTTTGCGGCAGCATGCCAATGGATATGTGGGTCTGGCGTGGGTGGGTCTCTCTCTTCCAAGGCAATTGGCATGGAGGCGGAGGAAAGGGCAGGGCCCAAAACTCCACTCCGAGTCCGGCCAGCATGGTCTCTCCCCCGCTCATGAGAGCAAACCCTTGGAGCAATGTTGGACTCAGCCAGGGGATGGCCGAGCCCCTTACCGGGACGCCAGCTCCATGGGTTGCTTCCACATGGGGGCGGCCGAGCAGCACAGCTATGGGTCTGAAGTGGATGCGTCTGGATCTCTTCCCGGGATTGCATCCCCAGGATTACCAGAAATTATTCCTGGCTCTCTGCTCAGGGATTACCTCTAGCAGGGCTTGGGGAACTATATAAGATACTGGGGAACAAACCTGGGCTGGCTGCATGCAAGGCAAGTGACCTACCCACTGTACTATCTCCCATCTTCTAGTGGATGTGTTTTTTTTTAATATATTTTATACCACCATGTGATAAACAATTACAAAAATGTTCATGTTTGGGTTTCGGCCATACAGTGTTCCAGCACCCATCCCTCCACCAGTGCCCATTTCCCACTACCAAAGTCCCGGATTCCCTTCCCCCTCCCCTAGCCTGCATCCATGGCAGGCTTTTATCTCTTTTCTCTCTTACTTTCTCTCTCTCTCTTCCTTCTCCTACACATTGTGGATTGTAATATATATACTTAGAGGTTATCATGTGTATCTTTTTGCCTGTATTTAATGCTTAGTTCTATGTGGTAATAGCACTTTCGACAATTATTGGCACACTCTTCCATTCTCTGTCTTACCTAATCTCTGCTCCAACACATTTGTGGTAATTTCCACCTTTGACAAGACCTCCTGATCCACCTTTCACCTGACCTTGGATATTGGTATCATAATATGTGTGTGTATATGTGTGTGTGTGTGAGATGCAAATAAATGCAGTCATTCTATATCTGTCTCTCTCCTCTGGCTAATTTCACTCAACATGATCCTCTCCATGTCCATCCATTTATAGCCAAATTTCATGACTTCATTTTTCCTAACAGCTACATAGTATTCCATTGTGTAGACATACCAAAGTTTCTTTATCCAGTCAGCAGTTCTAGGGCACACTGGTTGTTTCCAGATTCTGGCTATTGTGAATAATGCTGCTATGAACATAAAAGTAGGGATGGTGTTTCTGCTGCATGTTTTTGGCTTCCCAGGGTATATTCCCAGGAGTGGTATGGCTGGGTCAAATGGGAGTTCAATTTCTAGTCTTTGGAGGAATGTAGTGGATGTGTTTTTAACATGCTTTTTGTACTACAGTGTTACAACAGCCATATCAAATATACTCACATAGGAAGCCGCATTACCTAGCAGAAAGCATAAATAAGAGCTAGGAGTTTCAGGTCTGGTCTTTGGTTTACCACTACAGGATATGCAATCTAAAACAAGTGGCATGGCCTATAAAGACATTAATTTATCCATAGACCAGAGGGTTTAATGCTTTAGTTTTTATAGACCAGAGCACCACACACAGATGGGCACTAGACTTTGTACACGAAGACATTTGAACCTCTTTATCATCAATTTTAGCTTATGTTGTCCCTGCCATCTCATATCTCATGGGACTATAAAGAGAGATCATAAATCCCAATCATAGGTATGAAAGAAACAGAAACATATAAAGTGCATGGCCAACATCAAGATGTATTAGCCTACTACATAAAATTTATTTTTTAAACATGGTGCCTCCCTTAATTGTGTTTATTCTGGAAAGAGCTTCTTAGTTCTAGCCAAACATAAGGCTTGACAGCTCCACTGCACCTACTGAGTGTTTATCTTCTCTACTGTTGTGCTATGATTTTAATACAAGTCCTGTGCCTCACTCCAGGGGGTGATGCAGCTCCACCTGTCTCTTCTTGACAGACTCTCCTTCCAGCATCTAAGCCTTGAAACCCTTTCTGCTTTTGCTCCAGGTAGCTGCTGTGCAATGTTGTATATTTAGAAACATGATGTCAGCTCTTTCTTGTTTTTTCCATCTATGAGATGTCATGTCATCTTTAGGTTTTCAATAAAATCCGTACCACTTTCTATTCTAGACATACAAAGTAAGGCTAAATGAATTCATGGAACCCCCTACTTTATATACTTTATCTTCTTCAGAATAAAATAAAACACAGAATAAGTAAATCTGGTATTGCAAGAGAGTTGAGAGAATAGTCAGATGATGTTTTGCCCTTCATGGGCTTTGTGTCTGAAACTGAGCTGTTAATTGTTTCCACCTTGCTAGATTCTGTAAGGCTATTTCACCAAATCAAAAGAAAAACAAAATATTCTGAGTTCATACTTAAGGGCCTATACCAATTCTGATATAACAGTGCTCACTGTATTTTAGTTTTTTATTTGGTTTTGTTTTTGCTTTTTGGGTCATGCCCAGTGATGCTCAGGGGTTTCTCCTGGCTCTGCACTCAGATATGACTCCTAGTGGTGCTTGAAGACCATAAGGGATTCTGCCGGATTGAACCCAGGTAGGTTGAGTACAAATGCCCTACCAGCTGTATTACTCTGGCCCCATGTATTCTGTTTTCTTGGCAAAAGAATTTTTCCTTCCCTTTCCCAAGCTAAAAAACATAAGGATAATAGAGAGGATTTTTATGTTCCTTTCTCCCAGACTTACAGTCGGGCAAATGTTCTCTGTTGCCCAATCTTGGGAAACCAGGGCTTCTGAAAACTTGAATAATGAAATGTGCATCCTAAATTTTACTTTACAATGATGATCAGAATTTTAGCATATTGTGATACAAAAGATAATTTGGTAGATTATTAACCTTCATGTGTGGATAGGCCTGATTATGATGTGAATGCTCCTGAAGACCAGAGGCTAATGAAATCTCGCTCTTCTGTCTTTATCTGCAGGATCTGAAGCACTCACTTCACTACCTGAAAGAGCTCTAGTCTGCAGTAGAAGCAGATGAAGAAGGGAAAGGAATAAAGTCAGACCTCTGTGTGCATAAGGCACAGGAGAAATTCAATTGTATCTTTTATAAATAGCTATTAATGTCTTTGTGAAGGGTTTCATTTTTTCTATTAGTTGGAGTTATCCTACTTTCTGTATATTATTATGTGAAAAAGTAGATGAGTAAAGGAAACACAATCATACAAAATAGAAAAAAGCTACAGAATTTTTTATGCAGTCCTCAATTTTTGTGAGGTTCCTTGAGAGAAATCAAATGTTATCACTGAATCAGTCTTGTAAAAGGTCAAGGCTATTGGTTGCAAGCAGTAGAGACCAAATATCACTAACTTAATGAAGCACAAAGGCATTTATTGAAAGGATATTATTCTGCTAACTCAATCAACAGGAAATGCCAGAGGGCCCCAGCTGAGAAAATAGATAAAAAATGTGCAGAATGAGAATGGAATGAAAGCACTTGAACCTGAAACATTCTCTCAGGATGTAGCTAGTGGTTACTGCCACCACTAAGTCAGTGTTGCCACCACCACATCAAACACTTCAGACTGTTGCTGTAGAATTTTAACACTCACTAATGTAATTACTGTGAATGATTCGTTATTTTTCTTTTTCATAGGGATGTCTGAACAGTCTGAAGTATATAATATTAAGTGAAAAGTTAACCAGTGAATCAAAAAAAATGTACAGATGACAAGGCACTTGTCTTTTACATGACGGGGTCGGTCCAAATCGATCCCTCGCACTGTGTATGGTCTTCAGAGCATCACAAGGAATGAACCCTACGCACAGAGCCAGGAGTAAGAATTGAGCACCTCCAATAGGGCCCATCTGTTGCAGAACTCCTAAGAGCCGCTGCATCTGCTCTGAATTGCCGCCTGCAAATCACTTCGTAGATAAGGGGGTAGTCTAAATGTGGCAGTTTATCTGACCATGTATGCTGTACTAGCTGGTATAAATATTCTCCCATGCTACCACAATCATCGTGGGACTAGCTAGATCTTACCAGAATATTAGCCTAGCCAACGTAGGACCCCTAAGTAATTAGACCAGAGAGAAATGCTGTTTGCTTCCAAGCAAACAAGCACGGCTCCCTGATATACTCAAAGGCAACTAAAATACAAAACTACAATGAAGTAGAAGAGACTTGTGAAGGCTTGGAGAAATATTTAACTGGCATTAGTATTAGTCTTTGGTACAGAGACATGCCATCTCAGAAACCCCCTTCTCTACCCTATAAAGGCATTTCCAGGCAGATCTTGGCTCAAAACATTAGCATACTAAAGGGCCTAGGTGAGGTGCAGGGAGGGATTACCCTAAGGGCATTGGACCCTCCCTGCTTTCCATAACAGTGGGAGGAAGGTCTGAGTTGCAGGGGTATAAACTAGCCTGTTTCCTCTCTCACGCGCTTCTTTGTGGGCTCTCTCTTTGTGAGTGCTCACCCTTCTTGGAAGTCTTGTCTTCCCCCTTTTACAAAGCCTTTACACGTGGTGGCTGCCATCTTGGCCTACACGTGGCTGGGGTTCTAGCCTGGAATCCTAAGCACCAGGCTTTTCCTTTTGCTGATTTGTATGCCTGAACCTGTGATAAGTAAAGCCTTTTTAAAACTGCATCGGATTCCTGAGTTTTCATCCATTCCTCGCCGGCCCGGAGGTAGAAGGGAACTCGCTTCCCGGCACTGTCGGGGACCCCGGCAGCGCGCCCCAACACCCATCCACCCATATGAATGAATAAACAAACTAGAGGGGACTGCAATTAGTTTTTCTTTTTTTTCTTTTTTCTTTTTGTATTTTTTGGGTCACACCCAGTGATGCTCAGGGGTTACTCCTGGCTCTGCACTCAGGAATTACTTCTGGCAGTGCTAGGGGAACTATATGGGATGCCGGGGAATGAACACAGGTTGGCAGTGTGCAAGGCAAACGCCCTACCCACTGGACTATCACTCCAGCCAAAGTTAGTTTTTCATTCATTACTATTTCTTAACAGAATGATTATGGAATAAAACTCAGAAAATTATCCATAGTCACTTCAGTTGCTCATCACTTGATCACTTGACATCCCATTATTCATTGATTTGCTCGAGCAGTGCCAGTAATGTTTCCATTTGTCCCAGTCACGTGCCAGTGTAGCCCAATGGCATCTGCTTGCTCCAGGAATACAAAGAGCCTCAAACCCTTCATTCAAAGTCTTGATGAAGAAGTCTGAAGATTTTGTGGGTGGGTGGCCACGAGATCTTTTTGACATCCCATGATATCCATAAGTAACGGCTCTAGTCAAGCGATCGTCTTCAAATCACATTACATGGCCAGCCCATCTGATTTTCGATGCCTTGACAAATAAGACTGCATCCCTGACTCTCGAATGTCAATGGCGTTCGAACTCCGGATTCATTCTCTCACTTGAGTGAGGCGTGATATTCCAAGCATAGCTCTTTCGATTCTTCTTTGGAAGAATCGAACTCTTTGATTCTTCTTTGGGAGAAGAATCGCAAGAGCTTCTTTAGTGTTCTCTTCCTGCTTTTATAGGTTCCAGGTCTCTGAGGCATATGTTAATGCAGGGAGAATGGGTGGAGTTGAAGAGATGTGCCTGGAGACGGAGGTTCTTTGTCCTTTTAGCTATTTCTTCAGTGCTCTTGAAGGTATTCCATGCCTCTCTCTTCCTCCTGTGCAGCTCAGGTTTTAGGTCGTTCATCATTTTGAGGACTCGACCTAGGTACACATAACTGCTGCATTCAGAGATGTTTGTTCAGTTGAGAGTTAATGGAGCATCTGGAAGTAGTTTGTTTTTCATGAACATTGTTTTGTTGAGATTCAGCTATAGACCTATCTTTCCACATTCTCGGTCGAAGTCAGCCAGCATTTGTGCCGCTTGGATAATATTTGGTGTTATTAGAATGATGTCATCAGCGAAGCGGAGGGGTGTAGTTGCTGACCATCTATATTCACTCCCACTACTTCCCATTATAATTGTCACATGACATTATCGAGGGTAACGCTGAAGAGTTTTGGTGACATGGTATCACCCAGCCGAATCCGTGCCTTTTGACATCAATGATCACTTCCTTGTAGAATGGTGAGATCCTGGTGGTGAATATGTAATATAGCTCACAAAGGATCTTGATGTATTGGGTTCAATGCCCTGTTCAGCTAGGGCTTCGATGACTGCTTCAGTCTCCACAAAATCAAAGGCTTTCTTTAAATCAATGCACATGAATCAGAGAGGCATCTTGAACTCCCTACAAACCTCAATGAGCTTGGTTACCAGGTGGATATGATCGACTGTGCTATATCCTTTCTGAAAGCCAGCTTGCTTGTATGGTTGACCCTCATCTAATGTTCTGTCAATCATGTTCAGGATGACTCGATTGAACAGCTCATAGATGACGGACAACAGGCAGATCGGGCAATAGTTGCCAATGTCGTTGGATGTTTCCCTTTATGAACAGTAGAACTGTCCTGCTGGTTTTCTATTGGGAGAGAACCTTGCATTGAGACAGGTAGCATGTGAAGAGCTAAGCCAGTGTATTGATGAGTTTTGATGGCAGGTTCCTCAGGTGTTCGGGTCTCACTTTCTCTGGGCCCGGTACTATTTGCTTCTTTACCGATGAAATGTCATGTTGGATTTCAGAAGGGAGAACATTGGGAATGACATATCCATCCTGCGGAATTTGGTATGTGGGCAGGTGGACATGGGTATTAAAGAGACCCAAGTAGAAGTCATGGATAATCTTCTCCATTGCCTTTCTGGAAGATGTGATAGATCCATCAGGCCATCAGAGGGCAGTCATCTTGGTCTTATAGTTGACAAAGGACAGGCGGGCATTGTGCATGCTTTTCCCGGCTTCTGCTGCATAGGCCAGTATTGCTCCTTTTCTCTTTGAGGTCTTCCTTTATTGCTTCTCTGCACTGCTTTGCAAGCTTGGACATTAGCTTATGGTTACCTGAGGTTCGCATCTTGCCACATTGGCAAATGAACTCAAGAGTTTTTGAAGACAGTCATCCTTTTGTGGTCTCTCTCTCTCTCTCTCTCTCTCTCTCTCTCTCTCTCTCTCTCTCTCTCTCGGCATTCCTTGCACAATTATGGAGGTGCTGAACCAGTCGGTTGTATTCTTCAGTCAATGTCGTCAATGATGGTATCTTCCCATGTGGCCGCAATGGTGCCAAATATTCCCATTTGGTGGTCATTCTAGGAGTTCTCTTCTTAAACTTTGCAGCCTTTTATCCCCATTCCGTGAAGTAGAATTTTGCACAAAAGAGGCGGTGGTCCGATCCTGTTTGGAATTTTGGGATGACAGCAACATTGGTCAAGCAAAACCGTTGATTGAATGTGATGTGTCATTTAATTATGTTTCTCATAATTAAATGAAACCCTACCTTTTTGTTATTGTCAGAAACCATCATCTCAGTTCCTTCTGTGATTCTGCTTTGCCTTTGTTCTCCCAGAAACATGAGTGTTCTGAAACAGTGAAATTTGGCTTGCAATCAAGCTAAAAACTATTGTCATGCTCTCTGGAAGAAGCATTTCTCAAAGGAGTCCTAAAATTGCGAGACTAACAAAATTCAGATATATTAGGACAGACAACAAATTTTTTTTTCTTTTTGGGTCACACCGGCGACGCTCAGGGGTTACTCCTGGCTCTGCACTCAGTAATTACTCCTGGCGGTGCTCGGGGGACCGTATGGGATGCCGGGGATTGAACCCGGGCCGGCACAGTCCAGCCGCGTGCAAGGCAAACGCTCTACCGCTGGGCTATCGCTCCGGCCCCAGACAACAAATCTTTTAAGTGGTTCATTAACTGGACTAGGTAGAGAATCCATACTCGGTTTCCAGTTCACTATTCCTAGACATGTACAGACTGGCTATGGGAGAAAAACTACTATATTTCATTTGATTCAGGGTACATTCTGGATATTGTAAGACAGTATCCAAATTTACAAAGTGTTATCACTAAAATTGAATATTCCATAGTCCATTGCACCATTCTATAAAGTTAACTTGCTTCTGGGGATAGAGATATAAATTCAGTGAATTCCAAAGGCATCGACCATTACTTTATTTCTTTTACTGTAGCTTATCCTCCATTTGCCCTCCCTGCCATAACAGTTTTTACTGCATGAGTCAAGGAACTCATGAAGATACCACCAATTACTTTGGAAACCTATTCCAACTGCATGTAATATATGCACATATTTATAAATGGCTATAAATTTACAATACCCAAGTAAATAACAACTTTCAGAGGTGACTGGACCTACAGTGATATGGATCTGGGTTAAAACTGTATTATGGGACATTTTTTTTTTTTTTTTTTTTTGCTTTTTGGGTCACACCGGCGATGCTCAGGGGTTACTCCTGGCTCTGCACTCAGGAATTACTCCTGGCAGTGCGCGGGGGACCATATGGGACGCCGGGGATCGAACCCGGGCCGGCACAGGCCGGCCGCGTGCAAGGCAAACGCCCTACCCGCTGGGCTATCGCTCCGGCCCTATGGGACATTTTTAAACCCCATTTTTTCTGATTGACCTCAGTGGAATTTGGGGTTGTCGTAAATTATCCTTCGTTAGAGTCCTATGAAGTGTTCTCTTGAATAATTTTTCCCTTTTTTCAAGGCCTATTTACCCTCTTAAATTCTATGGACCCTTCAAAGATAACTAGTCCATAAAGTGTACAAAGATTAATTTCTAACATATTCTTTCTCAGGGGTGTCAAACCTAATTTCACTCAAAAAAGCACCAGGTATGGGATATGGCTCAGAGCTAAGAATTAGCTGATGAGGTATGACTTTTGATCATAAAAGTTCATATAAGAACAATTTTTTTTTCATATCCAGGGATATTTGAAAGTTTTACTTAAATACATCATGAAAGATTATAGTAAGCTTCCAACAGGGAATCGATTGGATCAACTGTTTACCTCCAAATAATGCACAGCTCATACCACTCCAGCTGACCATTATACTAGATGCCATGATAATAACCACACCACTTATCCATAGTCTATTCAAAACCTTTACCTGATTGGGGCAGCCAGCTGCTTCCCATCCACACTGGATTTGAGAATATCCCTGAAGTATCCCCACAGCCATTTTAGTCTGCAGAAAAGAACCTCTGAAATTCTTCCCCCCAAATTTTCACCTCAACAATGTACTTATTTTTTAAACCTTGGTGAAAAGAGTTTTATTCTAATAACTATGGAAGGCATAGCCATGGGATTGGTTTCATTCCTCCTATTCTTGGTACTTAGGCTACCTTAAACTAAGTCTTTTACAACAGATTAAATTCACTTACTCTAGACTTTGGTGAAGTCCAGCTTTTTGTTTAATCAGCAAAGAAAATATTTTAACACTACTTATCAATTGTCCAGCACATAGGTCCCAGAATATCTTGGATATGAACCAACAGTGATGAACTCAGTTTACTAATTATGCTCTCCCCTCCTCAACAATTCCTCAGAATTTCCATGCAAATTTTGCTGATACTAATTAGAAAATCTTGTCATTGTTTTCTTGTGTTCCTTTCCCACCTAGGTTTTTCCTTTGTAACTTTTCAAGCACCCATTCTCCAATACCCACCCCAACACATACTTTTTCTTGTTCTAAGCCTATAGCCATTGCTGGGTGTAAGGGATGGTGGGGTTGGTGTGTGGAGGGGGGGTGTCAATAGAATAATTATGTATTACCAGGCAACTCTTTTAAAAAATATCATGAAATAATTTTCCTTTACTTTCCAAGGCTCAACTATGGTTGTAGAAATATGTATTTCACTATTATGGAACATCCAGGTATTATTAATTGAAGGAATTACGCCAGAAAACACAACTCTTATAGTTCTAGAAAACACTGCTGAAAAATTTGACGTCAGTGATGCTTCTTCCATGCTTCTAAAGCATTTTGTTTTCCAATTCAGCTTCTCTTTCTCATTTTTCTGACCATACTTCAGAATTCTAGCTTGATCATTTTTCTTCTCTATCATTTGTGTTTAATTCCTTGATTTTAACAATTTTTTAATTTTTTTCATCTATAATAACATTCCTTGACCTTATTTCCTTTGTAACCCTAATCTGACATTTCCAATAATATTGCAGAGAATACAAAAATCTATGAGATGAACTACCTCCTTTTTCTACCACGTTCACCATCATTTGAACTTTCACCATCAGTTTGGGGAATTATATTTCAGTTGCTTGCCCTTATTCAAATATCCCATTACGTTCTATTTTCAAATATTTTCACAGCATCCATAGAACCTACCCTATTTCTTTCATTAATCATTTTCAACCCAATTTTTTTTCAATCATTCTCTTACCTCAAGAAAAAAAGCTATAGTTTTAAACTTCAGATTAGGGTCGGGCAACAGCACAGCAGGTAGGGTGTCTGCCTTGCATGTAGCCGATCCAGGTTCAAACCCCAGCATCCCATATGGTCCCCTGAGCACTGCCAGGAGTAATTTCAGAGCAAAGAGTCAGGAGCAACCCATGAGCATCAATGGTTTTGACCCAAAAAAAAAAAAAAAACACTTTCAGATTATCATTGACCTATTCAGTCTTTACCCAATCTAATCATTCTCTAAACATATTTCTACTTTACCATCTTTTGAATTTTTTTGACTATGTAATATTTCTTAATTTGAATCATCATAAGATACAGACACAAAGTGTTCATGATTGGGTTTCAGTCATACAAGTACCAATACCCGTTCCTTTACCAGTGTACATTTCCCACTGCCAATGTACCAAGTTTCCCTCCTGCTTACTTTACCCTTGTAACATTGAATCACATTCTCCAAGATATCAACTCTCTTTCTCAAATCCACCTGCACAATACTTCATCATTGTTGCTCATGTTTTGTCATCTTCCAGGATCCCCTTCCCTTCTCAGTTGGATAAAATAGAGATCTGAAGAACAGGAGATAGATTAAAATAACCAGTGGGAGAGCTGCCCAATTAGATGACATTATTATACTAGTCTTGATGTTATACTTGATTTAGATAGAGGATATATACTTGATTTAGATAGAGGATATATTAGATAAAGGTGATAATAGTTAGAGGATATCCTAGTTCCACCTACCTCTGTTGCTAGCTAAGTCATAGATATAAGGAAGAAAAAATGACAGGAATAAAGATATTCTTTTTTTCTTTTATAGAGAGAGTGTTGGGGCCATGTGGGTCCCCAACATTATTTGGGTTTATTGTGATCCCTGAGTCATGCTTGGTCATGCCCATGACCAATGAACAAAAGACTAAGAGTCCATTATAGGTAACCCAAAGCTTTTTATTCTACCAACTTCACTTCTTACACATATCAAGTACAGCTGACCATGCACTCTAACCAAGAACACTGATCCAGAGTTCACCCACACACATGCATGCCTCTAGACCAAGCAGCTTTGTCTGCCAGCCAGCCTAAGAAAACAGCCCTCGGACTTCTCTGGGGATAGAGCAAGTGTAACCAAAGTTCAAAACCAGCTTTTAGGTGCAAATCCCCAGGGGAGCACATCTCTGACTCAAGCTCAAGAGATGCTAATGTATAGCATTGCTCCCTTCGTCCCAATTCAGTTCTTCTGTAGCAAAACTGATAAACGCTATTAAATCTTGAGGAAAGACATCTTCCATTGTTGATCTCATGTTAAAATTAATTGGTAAGCTTGAACAGCAGTAAGGACAGCAATCTTCAGAGTCTTTTCTCACCAAAAAAAGAGTGGGCTGCTCTTAAATTGTGCGTTTCATCAATAAATACTGGATTTTGAGATGACTACCAGAGTATGCTACCCACACGGCAGAGCCTGGCAAGCTATCCATGTCGTATTTGATATGCCAAATACCAGTAACAATTATAGACCTCATTCCCATGACCTGATGGAATGGTTTGAGGCTCTTTATGTTCCTGGAGCAAGTGGGTGCCCTTGGGCTACACTTGCATGAGACAGGTCATATGGAGATGTTACTGGTGCCCGCTTGAACAAATCTATGATGAACGGGAAGACAGTGATACAGTGATACAGTGATGCAGACACCTAGAGAGAAGCTAGCAACTATATAGATAAATTATCTATAGGGTGTATTTTGCCATTTTAGATTGATATTTCCATTCCCCCAAGACACTTTTTCCAGTCTACTTTGCTCCAGGGCAATTACTTAAGTATTCTGCTCTGCTTTCAAAGCCTTTTACAATGTAAGGCTCTACAGGCTTGTCTTTAGGTGTGACAAGCTAGTGTTGCCTTTCCTTTAATCTTTGTAGAGCTAAGTCCTCTAAAGGTAGTACATTTCTTAGCCAGGGTGACTCTCTTCCTGGTATCATCCAGTCCCTCGCAGGGGCCCACAGTGTAAAAGGAAATATATCCAATCTAGATGGTACTGGGGCTTATAGTTAGAAAATATGACAGAATGTCCAGGAGCCATTAATTTAGAGCCAAACTGATTCACAAGTGTCTGCCCCCACACTCCTTTTGTATTTACACAAGAAATATCTTTCTTAGGCATAAAAACCTGGCCTAAGAAATGCAAATGGCTTATAGAGAAGAGAGAGGAATCCCCCAAAGATCTAATCTCCCCATTAGATCCAGGGCTAATGGATGGGGCGTCACCAACAAGAGAGCATAAGAGAAAGAGAGAGAGTGCATACATGTTTGGGAGACTTATACTTAAAGGAATCTGTACCCTATGTCCAGTAAAACCCTGAATATTGAAAATATCTCGTATTTCCGACCTCAACACATAGAAAAGAAAAAAAGAGTAGAGTAAGAAATCTAGAACAAGAATCTCAGCAAATCTTGTGAAAACTCCACACTCAATAACCTAATCACCTCCCAAAGGCCCTATCCCTAAAGTACTATCATTTGGGGATGATTTCAGACATTAGAATAAAGTTTCAACGTGAGAATTTTGAAGAACACAAATATTCAATTCATAGCAATGTGGTTGTTAATATTGTGAGAAATAAGAAATCTGTAGGTAAAAGTAGTTTGTGACTGGAAGGAAAATCATTTAAAATACTCCCAGACACAAAACCAAGCAAACCACTAATATAAAATACAGGAAATCTCACTATGGGAAAATGCTATTCTTAAGGACCTTGGGGAAGTCAAATCATTTTTCACACACTTCCTTGTAAATTCATGTATGGGTTTATTATAAATAATAGAATTGGGCAGCAGCGGGAAGCAATCTGTAAATTCCATTCTATGATGAAACTCTGCAGCTATAAATCTGAGGAACAGACTAAATAAGATGACCCTAGAGGTCACTAAAATAGCAATCCTCAACATTTTCTTCCCATGTCAATACACATTCTATATGCCTATATAATAAAGTCACATTGATTAAAAATAAATAAATAAATAAAATAGCAATCCTAATATTTTTTAGATCTTGAATTTTTTAGTTCCCAATGTAATTTCAGGGCATTTAAATTACCAGTTACAATGAGAAATTAGAACAATATACTCAGAAATTTAATAGACAGTTGTCTTAGAAGACATGCATCAAATCAAATTGGACTGTAGTGGCAAACTAAGTGTAGTACAGATAGACTTTATTTATAATGATGCATACCTGAAACTTGCATAATCTTATAATGCAATGCTATTTTCTTTTAAGAAATCTTGAAAATCAAGTCTATATACATATATATGTAACTTACAATGTTAACTATAACTAGATGCTCTTTTTTGAACATTTCAGAGTTGCTCCATAGTAAATGTATTTTGATAAGTATATATGTCAATGAATCTGTGCATGTACTGATTTATACAGGGTTATTGAAAAAGGAGCTTATTAGTGTAGAAACCAGGAGAAAATATAAAAACAGATATAATTATAAGGAAGAGCTATAAATGGAAAATCTGCAGAAAGACATCGAAGCTGAATCAAGAAATTTTCTAAACTTTTTTTTAAAAAAACTGTTTAATATATTTCATTGCCATTATACCTTATAATATATTCTCTGTCCTTAGAAGATTTGGTTTTTCAAAGAACGTAAATAAATGGCCAGGAAAACAAACTTTGCTGAGCTTGAATTTAATTACCACTCCTAATTCTTCAATAAAGTGGAGATCAGCCAAGTAACTGGGAGAAAATGCTGAGTAAATAGAGAATTCAACTTGGCCAGCTGAAAGGAAGCAACATTTTTGATTAATTGAAAAGACACTTTATCTTTAAAAAGTGTAAAGGCAAGGCATATAACAAATAAATCTATAGTGCTGCTTGATTGCGCTTTTCTAATAATACTGTGGAGTGCCTTTCCATAGTATAACATAAAATAACAAGAAATGTACTTTTGCAGGAGCCTTTTGACACCTAAAGTAATATTTTATTTTTGGAATAGCCATTTCTATTACTCAACATTTTTAGGACTAGTTTTACTGCAAAGATTACCAACTATAACATGCCACAGTACAGGAAGGCAAAGAAACTGATAGTGAACAACCACTTTGAAGCTTCTAGGTAGAGCTGTGCTTATCTCTGAAGTATTCTACATGTTACTTCACATCAGAAAATATCATAATACTTCCTTCTACAAAGCTAGCTTTTGATCAGCAGCAACTTGTATGCTTTAGTAAGAGTTCACTTTATTATTAATATTAACTCAATAGTACATTAAAATCAAATGTATTACCATTCATCTAACAAATCTTCCAATTAACATGCAGTCTTGCACTCTTTCTTTTTTTCATATATATGGCCATGCTCTTTTAAATATTAAATGATCTATACAAGTACATTTTTAAAATAATGAGAGAATAAAAGGATCTAGCTACTTTAAGAAGTCACTACACAACTTATTTATATATTTTATGAAAATGAAATACTGCTATACTGGAGGAGATTATTTAAAGGGATGTGAAATAGTTGTTACCAAAGTAACCTTTCCTGGACAGGGAAAAAAAAGATATAATGTCTGTTTTCTTCTTCTTTTTTTGCTTTGACATAGAAAGGATGAGTTTAGAGCTGCCTGGAAAAGCTATGGTATTTAGAGTCACTTTAAGAAGCTGAGGGGTCAGCAGAACCACAGCCCTCTGTATGCAACCTAAAGGACTCACGGACTGGGTGTTGGCAACAATCAGTACGGTTCAGCCTGGTAGGTGCTGACTAAGCAGAAATACAATGACTGATGCAAATGGATGGAGCTCAATGATGTTTTTTGAAGGAAATTTCTTTAAATGTGTTGGAACAGCAACAGAGAGAAAAATTTACCAGCGGGTCTGTATAGCAAACATGTGATGGCAGCTTGGCCCCCACCTGCAGGCTATGGACCCCGATTCTTCGGCATTCTCAGTATTCCTTTGGATTCCCTTACAGGGCATTTTAATACTTTGGGTTTCACCACAGCTTTCTTCCCTATTCTAAAAGAATATATTTAGCATGACCAGATAGAAATAGTCAGCATTCTATATAAGATGCTAATGATATTTAATTGGCCCATCTAAGGGAAACTTATTTATAAATATATACATGTAGAAATAAACATATACAATATGCTATACTGTTGATATGTATGCAAAAATAAACATACTTAGAATGTTTTAATAAAAGATAATTCATGCTTGCTTGATGGGAAAATTAGAAACATAGAGATTATGAATTATCCTTAGCTCTGCTCCCCACTCTCAGCTAAAAGCCCCTTTACCCTGTTGACTTTTCATCTTTTTATAGTTATGCTCTTGTAGAGTTATTTTTACATACTGTTCTCTTCACTCATCAAAACAAATATATTGATGTTATTGAAATATTTTGAATGTTCCATAAGTTTTATACTTTCTTCCATATTTTAAAATTTTTTGGCTTTCTGGATGGCAGCCAACTCTGCTCAGGGGTTATTCCTGGCTCTGTACTCAGGAATTACTCCTGGTAGTGCTTGGGGGCATGTGGGATGCTGGGGACCCAACCCAGGTAAGCCACAAACAAGGCAAATGACATGCCTCCTGTACTATGGCCCTGGCCCAGGTTTTATACTTTCACATTAAAATATCATTTAACTGCCCCTCTATCAATGGACACTTAGAAGTCCTTGTTATGAACATGTTGGGCTAATATGTTACTAGTTGATGTATTTTTTTTGTTTTTCAAAATTCTTATTTTATTTAGTAACTCACTCCTTAAACATTTAGTAGGCTTTACTTCATGAAAGGGCAGATGGAAAAAGCTTATGCTTAGCTTCCTAGTTTTAAAAATGGACTTTTGAAATGCTCAGCCAAAACTAAGCAAAAGTCATTTTTTAGTCTAAAAAGCCTGACTTTGAATATCAAACAATTCTAAGCTATAAATATAAACATGAAAGCATGTGAAATTAGCACTTTGTACGTGATAAAAACTTACAGGGATGAGAGACATTTAAATATAAGAGAAGGTTGCTGAATATGGGAGCCGAGCACTCAGTGAGCACTCAATGTGTAAAGCACATTGCCAAAGTATCTGTGCTCTCTACAAGGACAGTCAGCAAGACACTGTGCTCCTGTGACATCACTAGTCTGACAGCGTGGCCACAGGACAGAGGCTCTAGAAGCAGTATGGTTGGCCTTCACGGCAGATGCAGCTATTGAGGCCTGTGCACCAAGCCTTCAGCTTGTCTGTGCTGTGAGACAAGGTGAAGCCAAAGAAATCACAGAGTGGACTGTGCCCAACTGCGTGCACCATCTCCCAATAAAAGATCTGGTACAAAAATCAGATCGAAATGGATTAAAAATCTCAATATCAGATCTGAATCCATTAAGTATGTCGAAGAAAAAATAGGAAAAATCTTCCACGACATTGAAGCTAGAGGCATCTTCAAAGATGAAACACCACTAACAAAGCAACTAGAAGCAAAGATAAACATATGGGACTACATGAAACTAAAAAGCTTCAGAACCTCAAAGAAAGAGTGACCTAGATACAAAGACAGTCCACAGAATGGGGAAAACATATTCACCCGATAACCATCTGATAAGTGGTTAATATCCAGGATATATCAGGCACTGGTAGAACTTTACAAGAAGAAAACAGCCAACCCCATCAAAAAAATGGGGAAAAGAAATGAACAGAAACTTTGACAAGGAAGAATTTTGAATGGCCAAAAGACATATGAAAAAATGCTCATCATCATTAATCATCAGAGAGATGCAAATCAAAACAACAATGAGATATCATCTCACCCCACAGAGACTGTAACATATTCAAAAGAGCAAGAACAACAAATGCTGGCATGGATGTGGGGAAAAGGGTGGGAATGTCTATTGTTGTTGGGAATATCGACTGGTACAGCCTTTGTGTAAAACAATATGGACATTCCTCCAAAGACTAGAAATTGAGGGGCCGGAGCGATAGTCCAGTAGATAGGGTAGTCTGTGTTGCATTCGACCAACCCAGGTTCGATCCCCAACTTCCCATATGATTCCCTGAGCACCACCAGGTGTAATTCCTGAGCAAAGAGCCAGTAGTAACCCCTGGGCATTGCTGGGCGTGACCGAAAAAAAAAAAAAAAGACTAGAAATTGAGCTCCTATTTGACCCAGCCATACCATTCTTGGGAAAATATCCTAGGAAGTCAAAAACACACAGCAGAAATACCATCTGCACATTTATTTTCATAGCAGCACTATTTTCAATAGACAGAATCTGGAAATAACCAGAGTGCCCAAGAACTGATGACTGGATAAAGAAACTGTGGTAACCTACATAATGGAATATTATGCAGCTGTTAGGAAAAATGAAGTTATGAAATTTGTTTATAAATGGATGGACATGGAGAGGATCATGATGTGTGAAATTAGCCAAAGGGAAAAGGACATATATAGAATGACTGCATTTATTTGGGGGATATAAAAAAAATAGCATGAAACCATTATCCAGGGACAGACAAAACATGGATCAGGAAGTCTTGTTAGTGTGTAGAACCTACTGCAAATATATGGGAGTCAGAGGTTAGGCAATACAGAGAAAGGAACAGTGTACTAATAATTATTGTAAATGATAATACCAGCATAGAACTGAGCATTGAAAGTAGGCAAAAGGATAGACATGATAATCTCTAACTAGGTATTGCAAGCCACAGTGTGTAAAGAAGAGAGACAGAGAGAGACAAGAGAGAGAGAGAGAGAGAGAGAGAGAGAGGCAAAAATTACCTGTAAGAGACACAGGCTCAGGAGGGGGTAATCATGGGACATTGGTGGAGGGCAATGGGCACTGGTGGAGGGATGGGTGCTGGAACACTGTATGACTGAAATCCAAATATGAACACTTTTGTAACTATATCTCACTGTGGTATTAATTTTTTTAAAAATTTTTTTAAAAATGAAATTTCTGTAAAATGTTAAAAAAAGATCTGGTGTCTGCTTAGAAAAAATAAATAAATAAATCACTTGACTTGACACTTGACATCCCGTTATTCATCGATTTGCTAGAGCAGGCGCCAGTAATATTTCCATTTGACCTTATCATGTGCTAGTGTAGCCCAATGGCATCTGGTTGCTTCAGGAATACAAAGAGACTCAAACCGTTCGTTCAGGGTCTTGACGAAGAAGTCTGACCATCTTGTAGGTGGGTGGCACTTGATCTTTTGACATCCGATGGGATCCAGTCAGTAATGGCTCTAATCCAGCGGTCGTTTCCAAATCGCATTACATGTCCAGCCCATCTGATTTTCGATGCCTTGGCAAACGAGACAGTGTCCCTGACTCTGGAACAGCGATGGAGGTCGGAGATCCAGATTCCTTCTTTCACTTGAGTGAGGCGTGATATTCCAAGCATAGCTCTTTCGATTCTTCTTTGGGAGACCCGAATAGCATTCTCATCCTGCTTTCGTAGGGACCAGATCTCTGAGGCATATGTTAATGCAGGGAGAACAGTGGAATTGAAGAGATGTGCCCAGAGCCAGAGGTTCTTTGTCTTTTTAGCTATTTCTTCGGTGCTTTTTGAAGGCATTCCATGCAACTCTCTTCCTCTTTCACAGTTCAGGCTTTAAGTCGTTCATCATGTTGATTTCTAGACCTGGGTACACATAACTGCTGCAATCCAAGATGTTTGTTCCATTGAGAGTTAATGGAGCCTCTGGAACTAGTTCATTTTTCATGAACATAGTTTTGCTGAAATTCAGCTGTAGACCTATCTATCTACATTCTCAGTTGAAGTCAGCCAGCATTTGTGCCGCTTGGCTAATGTTTGGTGTTATTAGAACGATGTCATCAGCGAAGTGGAGGTGGTGTAATTTCAGACTATCTATCTTCACTCCCTATTTCCTTCTCCTTCTAATTGTCGCATGATGTTCTCAAGGGTGGCGCTGAAGGATTTTGATGAAATGACATCACCCTGCCAAACTCCTCTTTTGACATTGATGATCACTTCTTTGTAGAATGGTGAGATCCTGGTGGTGAATCCGTAATACAGCTCATGAAGTATCTTGATGTATTGCCTTTCTTTAAATCAATGAATGTGAGACAGAGTGGCATCCTGAACTCCCTACAAACTTCAATGAGCTTGGTTACCGTGTGGATATGGTCGATTGTGCTGAATCCTTTTCGGAAGCCAGCTTGCTCGCATGGTTGCCCTTCATCTAATGTTCTGCCAATCCTGTTCAGGATGACTCAAGTGAACAGCTTGCAGATGACAGAAAACAGGCAGATGTGGCGATAGTTGCCAATGAGAGAAGAGCAGAAATACTAGAAGATGCAGCAGAAGCTGGGAAAAGCATTTGCAATGCCCACCTGTCCTTCGCCAACTATAAGACCAAGATGACTGCCCTCCAACGTCCTGATGGTTCTATCATATCTTCCAGAAAGGCGATGGAGAAGATAATTCATGACTTCTACTCAGAACATGCCATTTCATCAGTAAAGAAGGGGAATAGCACCAGGCCCAGACAAAGTCAGACCCGAATACCTGAAGAATCTGTTTTCAGTACTCATCGATACACTGGCTCAGCTCTTCACACACTACCATTATGAATGCAAGGTGCCCTCCCATTGGAAAACCAGCAAAACAGTTCTACTGTTCAAGAAGGGAGATATCCATGACAAATGAACAAATAAATAAATGAATAAATAAATAAGAGAGGACAGCAACAGTTTTACTAGTGTGGGTCTCTGAAGAGAGCCCTTTTGAATTCGTTCACTTACCTCATGCTCATTTGTTCCTTCTACAAATTTAATGAGGACCCTATAGTTTTCAGGAGCTATACTAAACTCTCATGAACATAGTTTTGAGTTATGTATATGAAAAATGAACTAGTTCCAGAGGCCCCATTCACTCTCAATGGAACAAACATCTCAGAATGCAGCAGTTATGTGTACCTAGGTCAAAAAGTCAACATCATGAACCTAAAACCTGAGATAAAAACCTAAAAACGACCTAAAACCTGAGCTGCATAGGAGGAAGAGAGCAGCATGGAATGCCTTCAGAAGCATCGAAGAAATAGCTAAAAGGACAAAGAACCTCCTGCTCTGGACACATCTCTTTGACTCCACCGTTCTCCCTGCATTAACATATGCCTCAGAGACCTGGGCCCTACAAAAGCAGGACGAGAATGCTACTCAGGTCTCCCAGAGAGGAATCAAAAGAGCTATGCTGGTAATATCACACCTCACTCAAGTGAAAGAAGGAATCCAGAGCTCCAACCTCCATCGCTGTTCCAGAGTCAGGACGCTATCTGTTTGCCAAGGCATTGAAAATCAGATGGGCTGGACATGTAATTCAATTTGGAGATGACTGCTGGACTAGAGCCGTTACTGACTGGATCCCACGGATGTCAAAAGATCAAGTGCCGCCCACCTACAAGATGGTCAGACTTCTTCGTCCAAGACCCTGAACGAACGGTTTGAGTCTCTTTGTATTCCTGAAGCAACCAGATGCCATTGGGCTACACTGGCAAATGATAGAGTCAAAAAGAAATATTACTGGCGCCTGCTCGAGCAAATCGATGAATAACGGAATGTCAAGTGATCAAGTAATACTCAACTCTAGAATCATAGAACAACATAGGTAGCTGCTCTCTTTTTTTCACTGATTTTCAACTAGAGATTTTCAAAACTAACAATGAAATTATTATAAAAGGCACAACTGTAACAAGTTATAAAGATGGAGTTACAACAAAGCACCGTAACCATTTTTACAAGGGAAAGTCTAAAATTACCCTTCTCACAAAGCAAGGATGACATAGAAGTCCCCAGAACAGCAGATATAAGTAAGGGAAAGAGTATCTTGGGAGAATGGAACAGCGTATCTAAAAGCGCCAGAGGTCAGAAGTCAGTGTGACAGGCCAAAGTGAGCATATTTCAGACATGGGGGGGCAGAACACGGCAGTCACTCCTGATCCCTCCCTCCCGCTCTAGCACACACACCTGCTCACGCACACACACACACCCTGGCTTGTCCAAGAAAGTAAAAGTAAGAGGTTCTGAATGTTTCGGATAAAGGCACTGGAGGTGAATCCCGTTTTCTGAAACTGTCCGCGTTACTGTTGGCTAAGTATAGTAGGAGGCAAAAATGCTTCAAATGACACTTTACCCAGGATGTAGAAAGCATAAATATCTCCTCACAAAAATATAAAAGCTAAAAGATGAAAACATAAATGCTGGACCTGGGTCATCAGGTGGAGGAGGACAAATACTGACTTTGGGCTTCAGTGGCCAGTTGGCAGAAATCATGGTGTTTTTGCCGGCAGAGAAAGTTGGGAGGTGAAGGGTGGTGAGGTCGGTGGGGTCTGTATTGCCTAACCCGCTGGCACTGGCCGGTGGGCTGTGCTCCCCAGGGGTCCCTGGCTTGGGCCTCCTCTCTCTCTGCAGCTCCAGCCTGGTGAGAGGACTGCCCAGCCCACAGCACCTCTCACTGCCTTTACTTCGCTCTGAGACTGTAGGGGCCTAGACCAAAGCTCTCCCTTCACTCTTAATTTGTTCCCACTAAGCAATTCATTCAACAAATTTCAACTTCGCTAAGAATTAATTTCAACCAATTTCAACTGCACTAAGCAATTTTGATGTTTCTTTATTTTTCTTTTTTTAATTTAAGTATTTTATTATACCACCGTGAGATATACAAATAAAAAGATATACAATTAAAAAGTTCATATTTGGGTTTTGGTCATACAGTGTTCCAGCACCCGTCCCTTCACCAGTGCCCATCTCCCACCACCAACGTCCCCGGTTCCCTCCCCCTTCCCCAGCCCACCTCCATGGCAGGTTCTTTATTTCTTTCCCTTTCTCTCTCTTTCTCTTTTCCTTCCCTTCCAGAGTATGTGTCCCTAGGAAAGTCAGGTTTAAACGTCCTAGAGCTAAGTATTTTTTATTTATACTACATTTTTTTTCTAAATTACTGGAATATACTACTGGTATTTAACTTTCTTGTTAATGCCCTAGACCTTTCATAAAGGACTACAAAAGCTACTTAACAACCTAATCTACTTCAAGTGATCCCTTTTTGTCTCTAATCCATGTGAGAACTAATTCTGATACCTGGAACTGGGTATCTTCTTCCCATGTTATCTTTATTATACAGCTTCATTTTATTTGCTTATTTTTTAGGGGTCCTGGTGCTCAGGGCTTACTCCTGGCTCTGGGCTCAAGGATTACTCCTAGCAGGCTAGGGGAAACCATATAGTACCAAGGACAGAATGCAGGTCCAGTGCTTGCAAAGCAAGCTACTCTGGATTGATAGTCATCATTCAGCCAAGGTGAAGTCAACAAGTCGTAGGTTCACTGTTCAAATTTTGTCAACTTCATGCCTATTAAGATAATTACTCCTAGAGATGTTCTCCCATTAGTTTAGAGATGAACAAAGTTTTGGCTTGTTCTCTCTGATTGTTTCATCTCAAAATTTTCCTTTGGTTTTCCTGTGAATCTCAAGTTCATATATTTATTAACTCTTTCTCTATCTGCAATGATTAGATCACATGGAAATTCAACATTTTTAAAAATGGCATATTTCACATGCTTTTCAATCTCAATTCGCCCAGATTGTAATTAATTGGCATAGCTGTTTCAATCTATCAAGAGAGATTCACCAATTGCTCTATGTGAAGACCTATGGATTTTAGAATTCATCCCTTAGTTACTGCTTTTTCTGGGGAAATCTATATAGCTTATGCTCTGTCAATTTGATTGATCCCCGAGCACCAAATCTGATCTAGTAAGTGTGAAATTATCTTTCCTTCTTTAAAAGAGAGTTAACATGTGTCCTCCCCTCCCCTTATATATTGATCTAAGCTTCTCTACAAAATAACACTTTTCCTTTGACATTTCTCTGAAAATAAATGAATAAAATTTTAAAATCTCCTCTTGCAGCCTATCACATGTTCCTTTACTTTTTTTTTATCTTCCTTTTTCTGGGGTTGATAATAAAGCTGAAGTAGCCTTTTCAAATCCATATAGCTACTTCTCTTTGTTTTACTTAGTGAACAGGAATACTTTTTTTCTTTTTGGGGTCATACTCAGCAATGATCAGGGGTTATTGGGGTCAAACCAGGTTGGACATGTGTAACGCAAACTCCAGCCCAGCATGAATATTTTTTGACACATAGAATAATTTTGTTTCACGGTTCTCGATTTGCAATGCCAATTAGCCAATTTTCTATAGTAAGGGGGTGGTATTTTCCTAGTAACTGAGTGCTAGGAAAGTGCTAGAAAGTTCACTTCCCTTATTTGTTTGCTACATGTAACACAGGTCTATGCTGAAGCCACAATTTGGGTCTCAAAAAATTAAGTCAATGTTAGGACATATGATAGCTATAGCATAGGAAAATGAATATGATTCTATGAAGGAGAGAAAACCCTAAGTAAGAAGAAATGGTTATAAATTCAAGATTAACCACTTCCTGTATAATGTCCTTCATCGTACCTGGGGTAGAGTCCTAATGCCTGTCCCAGATTACCTAACTAGATGGGCACTTCATCTGAAATGAGTGCATTGCTAGAGCCCTGTTGACAGGCAGAGTCTGACCACCATGCCTGTATGCTTATGAAACTATTCTCGATTAGGGAAACTGTCCCTACTGAGGAAGAGCTAAATTTGTTCAGTAAACTAAAGCAATCTCTCTGTAGATCCCCCAAAACAGCTCAAGGATTATGACTTCTTTTCTCACATAAGTTGCATAAGGTACAAGTTGCTTTCACCTGACAAGCTCAAAATATCTCATAACAGCTAGAGCTTTTTCCCAGGCTTTAAAAGTTCAAAGCCAAATACAAACATGTAAAACATGTTTGACTTAAAATACGCCTCTATAAAGCAGTAAAGCAATACATTTCTTCCCCAAACCAAAATAGAACACCCACAGCTGTAACCTTGTATATGTAGAACTATTTCTTCTAAAATTCCCTTTTTGACTACTATGTCACAAATTACCAGGTGAATAAAATGTTGCTATTTCTGAGGGGCTCCCCATATCATCACCCTTATTACACCCCACCTTGAAACAAATTGAGAGACCAGAAAGATGGAATGCCAAAATATCACCCATTACTGAAAGTGTGCAGGGAGAGGCAGCGGCTTATTTGGTGAACTGGTAAAAGAATTGAGTAGCTCTCCCCCTTGTTAGAAGTCTGACTGATTAGGATTTACAATTCAGAACACAATCATTTACAAGAAGAAAGTTGGAAGGAAGTAAAGCAGGTTCACTATGCTCACCTAAATTGACAATCGGTCTTTTTGAAAAGACAAAAGTTTCCTGACCAAAATCTGAAACTGGGGGCCGGAGCAATAGCCCAGCGGGTAGGGCGTTTGCCTTGCACGTGGCCGGCTTGCGCTGGCCCGGGTTCGATCCCCGGCATCCCATATGGTCCCCGAGCACTGCCAGGAGTAATTCCTGAGTGCAGAGCCAGGAGTAACCCCTGAGCATCGCGGGTGTGACCCAAAAAAAGCAAAAAAAAAAAAAATAAATAATAAAACAAAATCTGAAACTGGTTCCCAATACAGAGGACAGGGAGAAACAGAAGAATCTGCATATTCCAAATTTCTAGGTGACAATCTTACTTTATTTTTTTCACTGTATCACTGTATCACTGTCTTCCCGTTCATCATCGATTTGCTCAAGCGGGCCCCAGTAACATCTCCGTATGTCCTGTCTCATGCTAGTAGAGCCCAAGGGCATCTGCTTGCTCCAGGAACATAAAGAGCCTCAATCCTTTCTGGAATGAGGACTATAATTGTTACTGGTATTTGGCATATCAAATACAACACGGGTAGCTTGCCAGGCTCTGCCGTGCAGGTAGCATACACTTTATTTTCTTATGTTCATTAAGTTTTTTAAATTTTTCTTTAAATTTTCATTTTAGGCCCATGGTTTACAAATGATGCATAAAGACATAAGGTCAATAAATTAGTGCCTGCTGAGAGAAGAAATGGGGGTCCTGAACTAGGTCTTCGCTGGTAGTAAGGGAAGGTTGGTGGTGGGACTTGGTGTTGGAATATTGAATACCTGAAACAAGTGTACTATGAACAACTGCAAATCACGGTGTTTAAATAAAGTTCAATTTTTTTAAACGTGCATAAAATATTCGAGGATCCATATCCCTCCACCATTGCCCCACTGCCTGCCCACCCATCTGTCCTGGTGATTAGCTGCCTACTGAAGACCAGTTTTCAGTTTCTTTTGCCTTTGGGCATTTGTTTTTCCTAGACTTTATATAGTATTTATATCTTGCATATGAGAAAGATCATTGTGTCTGTCCTTCTCCCAATATCACTTAACATGATACTTTTCAGATCCACCCATGTGCCAGTAAATTGCAGGATTTTATCTTTTCTAAAAACCAAGTTGTATTCTATTGTGCATATGTTCCACAATTTCTTTATTCACTCATCTGTTCTTGAACACTGGCTTGCTTCCAGATTATGGCTATTATGAATAATGCTACAATGAGCATAGATCGCAAATGTCTTTTCTGAATAGTTTCTGGGTCTCTCAGCTAGATGCCCAGAACTGAAATTGCTATAATTGGGCTATAAGGAAGCTCAATTCTCAGGTTTTTTGAAAAGTGTCCATACTGTTTTCCCCAAAAGCCTGGGCCAGTCAACATTTCCAGCAGCAGTAAATGAGGGTCTCTTTTTATTAACATCCACACAACCACTGGTTGCTTTTGTTCTTCCTGATATGTATCAGAATCACTGGTGTGAAATATCTCATTGCTGTTTCAATGTGCATTTCCTTATTTGTTATCAATATTTTAATAATAATAATAACAGCTTACTAATACAAGTTATAAAAAACTCATTCTTATTAAGTATTAACATTAGCAATGATATTGTTTGGGAGCTAGGAGATAGTTAAGAGGGCAAGTATGCAGTCAACCCGGGTTTGATCCTCAGCTTCCCATATGGTCCCATAGGCCCCACCAGGAATAAGTCTAGAGTGCAGATCCAGGAGTTACCTTGGAGCATTGTTTGTTGTGTGTGGCCCCCAAAATAAAAAATAATTAATCAAAGTAGCTGCACAAGAGGAATGGGCATTCTGAGGGCAAAAATAATATGAGTGGCAATCCTTTAATTTTAAAAATGATATTGTTGGTATTGTTATTAACATTACTAATATCTCCCTATTAATATTATTAATACTACTATTAAGAGAGGAAAAAAATGTTTTCATATACTTTTGGGTCATCTGTCTTCTTTGAGGAAGTTTCTGTTCATACCTTCCCCCATTTTTTTTTTTTTTTTTTGCTTTTTTGGGTCACACCCGGCAATGCTCAGGGGTTACTCCTGGCTCTGCACTCAGGAATTACTCCTGGCGGTGCTCGGGGGGACCATATGGGATGCCGGGGATCGAACCTGAGCCGGCATGGGCCGGCTGCGTGCAAGGCAAACGCCCTACCCGCTGGGCTATCGCTCCGGCCCCCATTTTTTTTTATCGGGTTGTGTTTTTTTTTTGGGGGGTCACACCCAGCGATGCTCAGGGGTTTCTCCTGGCTCTTCACTCAGGAATTACTCCTGGCGGTGCTCGGGGGACCATATGGGATGCTGGGGATCTAACTCAGGCTGGCATGGGCCGACTGTGCAAGGCAAATGCCCTACCCACTGGTCTATTACTCCCCTGATGGGGTTGTTTTATTCTTGTAGTGGTATGCCATGGCTTTTATATATCTTGGGAATCAATTCTTTATCAAATAAGAGGTGGGAAAATATTCTGTCTTTTGAATGTCCTTTAACTCTGTTTATTTTCTTTGCAATGCAGAGGACATCTTGCTTGATATAGTCCCATTTGTTTATCATTGCTCCTGTTTCCTTGATTAGTGATACTGATGACTGAAGATACTTCTAGATTCAATGATAGCAATTTTAATAAGGCCACTTATATACAAGGTGGTTGAAGACAAATATCACGATCACGATCACGATCTTCCCGTTAATCATCTATTTGCTAGAGCGGGCACCAGTAATATCTCAATATGTCCTGTCACATGCTGTAGAGCCAAGGGCATCGGCTTGGTACAGGAACATAAAGAGCCTCAAACCATTATATTAGGTCATGAGAATGATCTAATATAATTGTTACTGGCATTTGGCATATCAAATACAACACGAGCAGCTTGCTAGGCTTGCCGTCAGGGGAGGCATACTCTATAAACACCTCCAAATAAAGCCTTTATTGATAAACTGCGCCGCTATGCGCCGCTGAAAGCCGGGCTGTGATGGGCTGGTCGGCTGGGTGGAGTTCTGAAGAGAGGGAAGTCCAATGTGGAAAATGGCGGCGCCCATGGAGTGGGTGGGGGGTCGTCTGGCTTGTTGTGAGGTTCTGCCGGGTGGTGGGCCAAGGCTGGAACCCACCATGCCTCCCGACTGCCTCATGAACGGCTGGGCACAGGGAGAGCAAGGAACCGCTCTGCCCCATGGCTGAGAGTCTCTGGACAAATATATTGAAGACAAATATATTGAAGACAAATATACTTGCATATTTCCCAAACAAATAAGTGCACTTCCTAGCACTTTCCTATCACTCAGTTGCTAGGAAAATACTACCCCTTATGATAGAAAATTGGCTAATTGGCATTGCAAATCCAGAAGCGTAAAACAAAATTATTCTATGTGCCAAAAAATATTCCTGCGGGGCTTGAGTTTGCCTTACACATGGCCAACCTGGGTTTGATCCCTGATAACCCCTAATCATTGCCAATTATGACCTAAAAAAGAAAAAAGTATTCCTGTTCACTAAGTAAAACAAAGAGAAGTAGCCATATGGATTTGAAAAGACTACTTCAGCTTTATTATCAAACCCAGAAAAAAGGAAGATAAAAAATAAAGGAACATGTGATAGCTGTAAGGGACTTGAACATGTTTACAATCAATGAGAAGTTTTTTCTTCTGGGACAGGTAATAGGTGTATCAACCCATCTTCCAGTGGACAACTACCATAACCTTTAAAGAATATGTAAAGAACAATGCTTTTAATGTAGCTGGTTAGGTCGAATTATGAGCCAGTAGAACACCCATGAAGAAGGTTTAGTAGAGCACCCACAAAATAGGTCAAAAGAGCACCAATAATGAAGTCTCCACAACCATTTCTGGGGAATAGCTCCACCTTATTAGGATATTAAGTTGGGGAAAGTATGGTGGGAAATTCTGTATCAGCCAATTCAGGTAGTAGAGTGGGATCTCTGTCAGCTAATCATATAGAGAGAGATGGGATTAAAACAAAGCATTAAGGAAGGGGATTAAGGCAGGGTGTGTGCTTAATCCTAACTGGTAGGGTGGTGATTCTGCACAGGTATGAATTGAGCTACAATACTGAACAGGAGAAACAGACTAGAAGAAGAGAGCCAAAAATGGCAAGCCAAAAAATAGGAGAATTATCCAATGTTTTTAGGGTTTTAAGCATGAGGGTAAAACCCACACTGCATTAGGATTGTCAACTAAATTTCTTAAGAAAGTTCTACAATGTAACTGGATTGACTAACTGCAAGACTATGACACCTGGAACTACTAAAAAGTTGTACAGACAATTCCAGAAAAAAAAAAAAAAACAGTACAGGAGAGCAAGATCTCCCATTCTTCACATACATTCTCTAGTGAATGTTGGATTATTCATACCAGGATAATTTAAAATATTTAATATTAAATATATATGCTTCCCATGCCAGCGCACGTGCATTGAAAGTACAGACAGTCATTTTAGTCCTTCTAAAATGGGGCAGAGCGGCTACTGGCTCTCCCTGTGCTCAGTCGCTCATGAGGTGCCCGGGAGGGATGTCAGGTTCTAGCCCTGGCCTGCCACCCCAGCAGAGCCCCACAACAAGCCAGACGACCCCCTACTCCATGAGGACCTCCATTTTCCACACCGGACTTCCCCCTCATCAGAACTCCATCCAGCACAGCAGCTACTCACAGCCCGGCTCAAGCGGCCGCAAGTGGTCACACAGTTCATCAATAAATGCTGGATTTTGAGATGACTACAAGTGAGTATGCTACCCGCATGGCAGAGCCTGGCAAGCTACCCGTGTCATATTTGATATGCCAGATATAAGTAACAATTATAGACCTCATTCCCATGACCTGATGGAATGGTTTGAGGCTCTTTATGTTCCTGGAGCTAGCAGGTACCCTTGGGCTCTACTTGCATGAGACAGGTCATATGGAGATGTTACTGGTGCCCACTCGAGCAAATCAATGATTAATGGGAAGACAGTGACAGTGATATTAAATAAGGGAATCATGACTTATTATCAAGAAAAAAGGCATCTCAGGGATATAGCACCATAATACCAGATTGTGGAATAAGCAGAAAAGGAACAGAATTCTTAAAATGTAATCATAGCCCAAGATACAAAGGAAAGTATACTCATAAAAATGAAAAAAGAAAAGGAGATAAAGAATATGTAACAGGGGTTGGAGCAATAGTACAACGGGTAGGGCATTTGCCTTACAAACTGTTGGCCTAGGTTCAATCCCTGGCATCCTATATAGTTCCCTGAGCAATAGCAGGAGTAACTACTGAGTGTGACCCAAAAAGCAAAAAAAAAAAAAAAAAATATATATATATATATATATATATATATATATATATAGTAGAAAATCTCAGTAGAGATTTGCTGGACTTAGAGATGACTACAAGAGTATGCTACCCGCACGGCAGAGCCTGGCAAGCTACCGGTGTCGTATTTGATATGCCAAATACCAGTAACAATTATAGACCTCATTCCCATGACCTGATGGAATGGTTTGAGGCTCTTTATCTTCCTGGAGCAAGCAGATGCCCTTGGGCTCTACTAACATGAGACAGGACATATGGAGATGTTACTGGTGCCCGCTCAAGCAAATCGAAGATGAACGGGAAGACAGTGACAGTGATCTCAGTAGTCAAATAGATAATGGGACTGTAAAGTTACATTGAACAGCCCTAGTAATAAAATAGAAGCAGAAAAGAGAAAAAAGAGAATACAAGATATGCTATTGAGTATTATGAAGAACAATCTCAGAATCACAGCAATACTACAAAAAGGAAAGAGGAAGAGGGAAAGAACGGCTTCCCCTCTAGTTGAAAAAAATAACAGGTAAGAATTTTTCACACAATGAGGATGATTAGAGAACAATGATCTAAGAAGCCAGTTGGGTAGATAGAGTGGAATGCTCTGTAACTCCAAGAGAGAACTGAGGTGCAGGAACAATAGTACAACAGGGAGAGTGTTTGCGTTGCACGTGGTCAACCTGAATTCAATTCCCAGCACCTCCAAATGGTCCTGCGACTACCAGGTGTGATCCTTGTGTGCAGAGCCAGGAATAAGCCCTGAGCTCTGCTAATTGTTGACCCAATCAAAACAAAACAAAAAATAGAACTAGAGATAATCATGATAAGCTAAATAAATCAGAGAGTGAAGGAAAAACCCTGGATAATATCATATATCTATGGAATCTTGTAAGAAAAAGATACTATGGAATCTAGTGAGAAATTTTAAAAAAGCGACCATATAGAACAATGACAAATCCTTGATTTGGATTACAGTAGTGATCACCAAACCCTGTGGGGAGTGGGGAAGGGGAACAATGACCAGACGAGAGGTGACATAGGGGCAATGGTGGAAGGTTGTAGGCATCTTGGCGTGGGATGTATGGGGAGGGGGGCATAGTTACTTTATATATCAAAATCACATTATTTTTTCACTAACATAGCTACCTTATCCAAACTATAATAAAATTTAAGCAATTTTTTAGAAATCTATTGTTAGTACTTTATATTTTGATATGTCACCTGAAACCATTAAACTCTTCTCTTAATCCTTTATTGTTGTAATGCTTATAAAACTGTTTTTTATGTGTTAACTTCTGAGATCTGGCTGAATTAACATATTAAATTCATTATTTAATGAATTAAATAATTCATTAAATTATAACGTTCTAGCTAAACGTTTTATCTGCTAACACAAAAAATTTCTTCCCTTTATTTTTCTTGCCTTATAAAATGCCTAATGAGATGTGGTAACAGATATATTAGAAAATGAGCTGATGTCTGTAACTTACATCAAAATGTACCCCCCCAAAAAAAACAACACATGACCTAAGGATAGAGGGATGGATATGTAAAATGCAAATAATCAGATGTTAATTACAAAATCTCGAAATGAATGTCTAATGGTCCTTTATGATGTTCTGTATACTTGAAACTTAATATTGAAAAATAAGAATCAAAGCAAGGGTCTCGTTTTAAAGAAGGTACTGAAAACTCAGGAGGGAAGGATAAAGGGACACTTTGAAAAAATAGGCTACAATTGGTGAAATCAAAGGCACAAGCAGAGAGATTAAACATAAAAAATGAACATATGTGTTGACCTTGTAAGACAGTACAGCTGGAAGAGTGCTCACTTGCCTTGCAGGCAGCTGATGATATGATCCTGCAAGTACCACCAGGAGTGATCCCTGTCCACAGAGCCAGGGATAAACCCTAAGCACCACTGGGTGTGGCCCCCAAACCAAAAACAAAAATGGAAATCTGCAGATTCTCTTTATCAGAAAAAATATGGATAGAGTAAACTGGATACATACCAATGAAGTAAGATGGGATACTTGTACGCTAGTGTGGGGAGCAGGCTGATAGTAGCCATGGTTATTGGCTCTAAACTAAGTTTTGAAAGAGGGATTATGGAGACATGAGACTTGACTGAGAAACAAGCATTTGTTGGGCAATACTGCAAACCTATTTCTTGGCCAGCAGCTATAAATTTATTATAGCATAAGCCTGTGTTCAGCTGCCTGGATCCAATTTCCCAATCTGCAAAATAGGATATATTGCCTAGCTCACAGACAGTAGAATTAAGTGAGGATGTTTGTAGAGAATAGCACAATGCCTCACATAAAAAGTTCTTAATGTTATTCTGGAAAGGTCATTTTGAGTTCTTCCCCTGCCTACCACTGATTATTTTTGCATAGCTGCACTTCAGGAAGTTCCTCAGGTTTCTTGTTTTGCTTTATTAAAGAGAAGGTAATTTCACTGGGCAATGAGCTAATCAAAAGAGCTGCAACAGGCACAGATGTTACCAACCCACAAAGGTACCATACAGCATTTGTAACCAGCATTAGGCTGTAATTTAAACACGAGCTAAGTTTTACAGGGACCACTATTTTTTTGCAAAGCTACCAAATGGAAAGTAATTCATTTTAAGTCGTATATGCCAGAATGAAACTGATAAAGAACATCTCATGCTAATACTCCAAATGTCCAAAGGAATTACAAACAGGAAAGAGAACAGAGAAGAGAGGCTAAGATTTAGTTAATCAAATTGAAAAATATGAAACAATTATGTCTTCTTGAGAACTAGTTAAAGAGAATTGCTGCCAAGTGTTTCCTTTAGATTTTAAGGAATGTGCTTTATGATTTGAAATGCCAAAACTGAAAATAACATTTAAATTCCTATTACTGTTCTGAGATTTCTCAGAATATAAAACAGCACTTAAGTAAAATGTCAGCAAGAATTTTATAGTGATGTATATAGCACAACTTCATATTTTAGGGCTAAGTTTTTATTTTTTCTCATAAAAAACATAACATTTGAGTGACATCATCATTAAAACATTCATATTTCCTCTCACCAAAACATAAGAATTTAGCATCCACCCTTAGACAAAAGTACTTTGGAAGGAACTGTGGGGTACACCACCATACATCATGAGACCTAAACATAGTTTTGGCACGTGCATCAGGTAAATAGGCAGACATCATTACCAGCTGTGGATGACACAAGCAGCTTATAAACCAGCTGTTATCCCTACGGCTATAGTTGGGCACCGTGGGGAACACGGCTTTAGATGATGACTTACGGCTTTAGATGAAGAGAGACTTCATGGAAGTCCGGGTCACCCAAAGTTATACTACTCTGTTGGAACAAAAATATATAAGTCTGAAAGCACTGGAGTGAGCAAAAAGAACAGCATGATTTGTACCACTACCATCTTACCCCAAAGCCACAGAGCTATGGACAAGGGAGATCTTACTCGATGTGTGATTACCACACTGGGCAAAAGGAGAGCACATGTGAATGAGCACCTGATTTCCCCAGCTATGCAGTGTGCTAAAATAGAGGCTTATTTCTTTTTTCGCTTTATCATGATACTGACCTATGAACTGCATAACGTGAGGGAGAACTGAGGTAGGGAGAGTGGCAAAACCATGAGTACAACCCCAAAACCATGTATAACAGCATTGTAGATTCCATCACGGAGGCCTCCACAAACTGCAGACTATTTCACAAGCAGCTCCCCAGAACAGGCTCCCCATAACGGAGGCATACTCTGGGGACCTCACCTGCCACCTAACAACCATGTATTGCCTGTGCACCTCCCAATGGTGGTGGCAAGAACAAACTTCAGAAGGTGACTACTGCATTCATGCATAAGTTGGGCAAGTGCATGCTACATACTTTAATGCCATCTTTAGGGAAGTTTTTCAGTATTCCCTAAGATGTACTGTAGACTCAAAAGGACTCTTATAAGCTTAAGAATCCTGGCCAGAGTGACAGTACAGCAGGTAGGGCATTAGTCTTACCTGCAATAACCCAGGTTTGATCCCTGGCACTTCATATAGTCCCTTGAGCACTGACAAGAGTGATCCATGAGTGCAGAGCCAGGAGCAAGCCCTGAACACAGTCAGGTATGACCCAAAAAACAAACAAAAATAATTTTGCCAATTCCCCATTCTTGCCAATGGGGAGCAACACTCATAAACAAATAAAATATTCAAATTTAGAATACTCTGAATAGGGGCCAGAGAGACAGTCCAGAGGGGTAGGGCATTTGCCTTGCACGCAGAGCCTGTGCAGGCCTGGATTCAATCCCCAGCATCCCATATGGTCCCCGAGCACCGCCAGGAGTAATTCCTGTGTGCAGAGCCAGGAGAAACCCCTGAGCAATGCCGAGTGTGACCCAAAAAAAAAAAAGCAAAAAAAAAAAAAATAGAATACTTTGAATATAGGAAGCATTAGTTCAAAGGTTAAAAAACAAGGATTAAAAACTACTGTAGCTACTAAGATTTTTTTTAATGAATGAGCAATATAAATGAGACAAATTATGACACTAAAATACAAAAGGGGGACTGGTTCAATAGTACAGCAGGTAGGGGGCATTTGCCTTGCACATTGCTGATCTAGGTTTGATCACCAGCATCCCATAGGAGCATGTCCGGAATTATTTCTGAGTGCAGATCCAGGAGAAACCCCTGAGCATTGCCCTGAGCATTGCCGATGTGATTCAAAAAAGAAAAAAAAATGCCCAAAAAGGGAGACACCTGCCATGTGTTGCTGGCCCAATGTCACATCTCCAAAGAACACAATACTGCAAATCTTCCCAGCTCCCATCCCCAAATACTCAATTGTATGCTAACAAGAATTTAACATTGCTTAAAGGACACATATTGGCTCAAAGGAATAAAAAGGACATTTCAAGCAAATGGAAACCAAGTTCGATAGGTAGTTATATTTATATTAGACTATACAGACCTTATGCCAAAACCTTTAAAGAAGGTCATAATATAACAAAAGGGTCAACTAATCAAGAAGGTATGAAAATATAAATATAGCTGCAGCAAACACCAGGAATACTTAAATCAATCAGGCAAATATGAACCTATACAGAGAAATAGAAAACAATATGGTAATAGTAAAATTCAATAGTCTATTTTCCACAAGGTATAGATCATCCAGACAGAAAATCAACAAGGAAACAGTGAACTTGGAGTCATACATTAGACGAAATGAACCTAAAAGACAGATATACAAAACACTGCAAGCTACAACAGGAGTAAACACCATTTTCTGAAGCATGCTTGGAGAATTCTCTTGGATAGGTCATATGATGTCCTATAACAAAAATAAACAAATTTAAGTTAACGAAAATAAATAACACCAGAAATCTTTTCAAACACAATGGTTCAAAATAAGAAAGCACTAACAGGACGGGAGCTAAAATATAGAACATTATTTGGAAATTAAACAATACATGTCTGAGTAATCAATATGTCAAAGAAACAGTCTTAAAACACAATGAAACTAGAAGCATCATATAAGTCTGAGATGCTGCTAAAGCATTTCGACAAGGAAAGCTTAAATCAATAAATACATCATTAATAAAAAAATTAAAAACTCAAGTAAATAACTACTTATTTACACATCAAGAAACTAGAAAAAAATGAATTTAGTACCAAGTTAATCAAAGGAATGAAAAAAAATGATCTATTTTACTTAAAGAATCCAAAAAACAGTAAGATAAAAAACTTAAAAAATAAAAGCTTAAACAATAATAGTAATTAAAGGCAGATGTTGGGATGACAGGTTTATCTAGTCTGGGAGCTTTGCTATTTTACCCACTCACAGCTTAATCTACTTACATGTTCATAAGCCAAGGTTCATTCTAATGAGATCTCTCTTCTATGTAAACACTGATAGAGGGTGTGGCAGTTACAGAAGTCGCCTTGACTCTGAATAACTTCTGACTTATACATATACTAAGACTTCTATGTTTCCTAGATTAGGCACAGCTCCTCTTTATACCCACTACACCCAGCATGGGACAGTGAGAATTTACCAGGAGACTGCCACCCTGGCTACATTGAGACTCTCTTTAAGATCATAGAAGTTTTCTGCCCTCACGCAAGATTATAGAAGTTTTTTGCCCAAGTTTGCCCTCACGCAAGCGAGTTTGACCCTTTCAGTATACGGAGAACAAGATACTCAGAATCACCCTGGTGCAGATAATAAATAAGGATCTTGTGGATACCATCTAAATTACATGAAGCCCATGAAATTAAGATGTATTACTTAATATCATCCCCCTCTCTCTCCAGTGTTTTACATAAGAGATAATCTCTGAAGAAGGGAAGTCCTTGGCATAATCCATTGTTTATACCTATAATAGGGTGTGGCACCACCCTTGTACACTGTTTAGGGTTCTTTGTTGACAGGGCACTCCCTGTCACAGATAGGATTACTTTAGTGTATATAAGGGGACTGACTTGAGGGCTTGTCTCCTTTTTCCCCTTCTTTAGGGTAGGACTCTCCTAGGGTGAGATCCTCTCTCTTTGGTGGGACTCTCTCTTTGGTGGGAGACTTGAACTCTTTTGTATGGTCTAAATTCTGACCAGAACTAGAGTTCTTTCAATATATTGGATTGCGGTGGTAGAGCTTTTGTACTATTAAAAGCCTTTTTTGGAACTGTGCCGGACTCGTGAGTTTTCATTCGTTCCCGGTGTCTTTGGAGGTAGAAAAGAACTTCTGCCCTGGTACTTTCGGGGACCCCAGCAGCTCCTCAACAGCCAGAGACTACAGAGGCAGGATGATTGCCTTACATGCGGCCGATGCGGTCGACTTGGGATCAATCCCTGGCATCCCCAAGCCTGCCGTGGCTGAACCTTGCGCTGATCCCTGAGCACAGAGTCAGTAGAAAGCCATAAGCATGGCAAATGAGGCCCAACAACAACAAAATTTAACAAAGAAAGCTTTAAGACATAATTATAAACAAAGACTCAAAATAAGAAACAGGAGACACTGAAAATTAATCCCAGTGCCATGGAGATTGCCCAAGCTGCCCAGCAAGTGGGGGGCCCCTGAGTTTCATAAGTAGCACCACAGAACCCAGTAGTATCAGTTGTTGGTAGAGGGTGCCCAGAGCATCACCAAGTTTGCCCTAGAGGACCCATGCAGTGTTGGGTCCTAAGCACCACACCAGCGGCCCCATAGTGCCTGGCAAAATATTGTCAGGAGTGGCTACAGACCTCCTGATACCTCTGGGTATGGTACGTCTATAAAATAGAAAATTAAATGAATAACAATTTTGAACACAGTTGCTCAAGCAATACATAAAAATATGCTCAGCGTGAATCATGGCCAGGAAATGCAGATACCAACCTTCACATACTATCTCACACATGTTACATGACTATCAAAGATAACAAACTGATAACCTTTCAATCTCTAAGTTTGGGTTATTATAGTTTCACTGAACATTTCTCTTAAGTCTCTTTGTAAAGATTTTTGTATCTTAAATAAATAGAAGTGGAATGAATGGCACGTGTTGGTTTAAGTTTAACTTTTAAGAAGCTATTATGGGGCCAGAGTCCCATAGTACAACAGGTAGGAGTGCTTGCCTGGCACATGGCTGACCCAGGTTTGATCACTAACATCCCAGGTGGTCCCCAGAGTTCCCCGAAAGGATCCCTCAGCACAGAGCCATGAGTACCCTCTGACATCACTGTGTGATCCCAAAACAAACAAAAAATAATAGCTATTTAGAGGGTCAGAGAAAGACAGCACAGAGGTTAAGGTGCATGTCTTGCAGCCAGCCTAACCTGGCTTAATTCCCAGTACCAAAATAGTCCTAGGCCATCACTGGGAGCTACAAGAGAGGCCCCTGAGCACTGCTAAAGGGATACAGGTGATTCCCAGCACTACAGGGTCTGAGCACATCCATTTCCTCTCAGGTGGTCACACTAAAAACAGGTCCAGCTGGCTGAGAATCACGGGCAAAGACCCCAAGCCTGAAGAGGACTGTTTTGGAAGACAGAAGAAAGTAAGCAGCTAATTCACTCTCCTCTCTAACAGCAGACATTGTTCTCTTTTCAGAGACTTCCTTTTAAATAAAATTTCTTCACTATCAGAGAGCCGCTGGGGTCCCCAACAATATCAGGAAACGAGTTCCCTTCTACCTCCGAGGTCGGTGGGAATGGATGAAAACTTGTTTTGTTTTGAGATAAGCACAGTTCCAAAAGGTTTACTAATTATCAATAATAATAAAACAAGCTACACCACAACAATCCAAAATAATGGGATTCCCCAGACCTCTAGCTCTTGGTCAGAACTTTGACCATGCACTCAGGCACAAGTCTCCCACCAAAGTAGATGCTGTACCTCAAGTCCACTCCCCTTATAATAATCCTTTCTTCAGGGAAGATAGTGTCAACAAAGATCAACAATCAGCTTCCACTTATAGATGTAGGGTGGTGCCATACGTTTTTTAGGTCTAAACAAATTATTATGCCAGTAACTAGACTATCTCATGTTGAAACACTGGAGAGGGCTGGTATAAAAGAAATACATCTTAATGGATGTATATTCATGGGGGAAACTCATAATTTCATGGGCTTCCTGGAATCTAGATGGTATCAACAGGGTCCTTATTTATTATCTGCACCAGGGTGACTTGTTTTGTCCTGTTTAATGAAAGGGTTATGTTCACCTACTTGAGGGCAAACTAGTACAATTCTTCCTTTAATCTTAAGTGGTAGTCTCAACGTAGCCAGCAAGGATGGTGGTCTCCTGGTAAATTTTAACTATCCCATGCTGGGACAAGTGGGTATTAGGAGAAATTGTGCCCAAACTAGATAACATTGAAATCATAGTAGAGATTATAATAGTATTTCAGAAGTTATTAATTCAGAGTCAAAATGACTCCTGCCACACCCTACATCAGTGTTTACACAAAAGAGACCTTATTAGCATGGACCCTGACTTAATAACATGTAAATCACTTAGACTGTAAGTTGATTAAACAGCAAAGATCCCAAGCTAGCTAGGTCTGTCATCCAACACTTCACATTATCTTTGGAAAAATCAAGTTGCTATTTTCCCAAACTGATTGTAGATTTTACATTTACCAGCGATATATAATTATAAATGAAATAAATTAAGAGCAAAAATAGAGGCATTTCATAATGATAAAAAGGATTTGTTATGAAAGCACAGCAATCTAATAAGCCCCCAAATGAATGAAAACCTGAGATAATTCTATAATGGTTGGAGATTAAACAATTTTTGTGGTAAACAGAAATGAAACAAAGATAGAAAAAGATACCTATAAACAAACTCATTTACAAATTAAGGGTAATTTAATTTAGTCATGATATTAATTTCTTTTGATTACAACTTCCATAATAAAGGCATGGTCTTCTTGCAATGAATTCTTAGTATCTTTTTTCTGGTATGTATTTTTGTCCCATAATATTTAAGGTTGGTACATGTGTACTTTCCACCCACTCTTCTCCCAGAACTTTGAACATTTTATTCTACTGCCTTCTGGTCTTATTTTTTGTGAGAAATTGGCCAGTGATCTTATGATTGCTCCCTATTACATTGCACATCACTTTGTTTTTAATTTTTCCTTTAGTTGGTTTTAAGCAATATATTACATCTAACATTCTTTTTTAGATACTTGGGCCTTTTTTCTTGAATCAGATGACTATGAGGTGTACAGTTGTTTCTTAATACAACTGTATTAAGTTGTAATATGTGTTTTCACTTTTCCAAGTTTAACAGTCAGGTATATGCCAGTGAAGAGCACATGTGATTTTCATGAACTCCCACAATAGCACACAATAGAGTTCTGTCTTCCATATTCGGCCACTCCAGCATCTATGAAATGTGTTTTTCTTCTAAATTTACTGTGTTGTTTGCCTTTTCTACCTTTCTTTTCCAGCCCTTCAGAAGAAATCAGAAGTCAATATAGTTTATCTCAGTGGGAGTTTCTCTGATGCATCAGTTTTGCATTGCCTATTGTTCAACATCTGATAGTCATTTTCTTTTATAATTGGGAGAGCACTGAAGTCAGGATTTTTTAAATGGTTTGGGGGCCACACTCAACAGTGCTCAGGAATCACTCCTGGCAGGGCCTGACTGGGGAATCAAGCTTAGGTTGGTCGCCATGCAAGGCACGAACCCCACTCCAGCTCTGGTTAGGATTTTAAATGACTCTAATGCCTGGCTATGCATCACTATTATTAAAAATCTGATTTTATAATTTTTCCAACATCAAATAACTGATAATGTACATATTTAAAAATGCATAACACTTTAATTGAAAATTATGCATTGCAAAGTGACTGACAATATAGCATTAGCTAATAACTCTCCACATTTCACTATGATTGAAACATTTAAGATTTTTTAGCAACATTCAAACTTATAATACACTGTTATGTTATCTAATCACCATGGTATACCTTAGTATTCACAGAAATACATTTAAATATTAAATATATTAAGATATAGTTTAAATGTCAAAATATTAAAATATTCCAATTACTATAAATATGGGAACCTGAATACTTAGACCATTTACTTTCTGCTAGGTCCTTGTAATGATCACAATCTACTCCCCTGTTTTTATCAGATTTTTATCATACACTATTTGCTTTCGTTTCACTTAGTGTTACAAACTTGGATAACAAGTATTGTAATTGTCATGTAGGAAAAATGGTTACAATAGCATTACCTTCTGTTTTTGTTTGTTTGTTTGTTTGTTTTGGATCACACCTGGCGAAGCTCAGGGCTCTTTGCTCAGGAATTACTCCTGGCAGTGCTCGGGGGACCATATGGGATGCAGGGGAATCGAACCGGGTCAGCAGCATGAAAGGCAAATGCCCTACCCACTGTGCTATCGCTCCGGCCCCCAACCTTCTGTAGTTTTAATGAGTCATTTTCCCTCATCATCACCAGTGACCAAGACTCTCCACCTCTACACCACCTCTGACATATCTCTCTGTTCACTGCTTGAGTATCTTTTCATTTAAAAGCCAAGAGCTTAACCTCATTCTCTATTCCTTTGTTTCCTTACATACCACAGGTAAGTGAGATAAGTTGCTGTCCCTCTTGTTCATTTACAAAGGTATCCTCTCGTTCCATGCCAGCTGGAGCAAAGTGTGAAAGCTCATTTATTAGCTGTATAAAACTTCATTGTGTACATATTCCACAACTTCATCCATTTATGTACTGCTGGACATTTGGGTTCTTTCCATTCCTGGCACTTGTACTAAGCACTGCAATGAGCACAGGTGTGCAATAATTTTTTCAAATACTCTTACATCCCTTAGACGCCAAGAAATGGGATCACAGGGACATAAGGAAGTTCTATTTTGATTTTAAAGGTATTTCATGTTCTTGTCCAGAAGTTGAATCATACAATATTCCCACCTATAGTGAAGGAAAGTTCCTTTTGCCTATTTCCACCCACACCCCAATTTTAATGTCCTGATTTGTTTTACTCAACTTTGCACTTTATATCCCTCTTAGCCCTTAAGCTGATACACAGTAACCAAGTATTTTCTCCCATGCAACAGGGCGCCTAATTTTTGCTATGCAAAACCTGTTCCTCTGATGCAGTTCCATTTGTTTTTATCTTGCCAGTGTAGCCAAATCATTAGACACCACTGAGGTCTATATTGTAGAGTTCTTTTGGTTTTCCTTGTTGACTGATTCTATTCTGAACTTGAGATTTTTAATCTACTTTAACTTTTGATTATGATATAGGTAATGATTCAGCCTCGATTTCCTGACATGAGACTAGCGACAAAAAGTCTTGTTTTGGGACCACACCCAGTGGTATTCATAGCTGTTATCTGTTATCTGTTAACAGCTAACATATCTGTTAGCTGTTATCTGTTATTGGTTCTGCATTCAGGGATCATTCCTGTCAGGGGACCATATGGAGTGCCAGAGATTCAAACTGTTGTCTGCATTCAAGGCAAACACCCTACCCTCTGAACTATCACTCCACCTCTGAATAATAATTTAAGATCAATTATAAGATAATGCTCTTAGACTCCAAAGTTTCTAGTGTGTTTTTTAATATACTTCAATGGTACATAAGCAATTCTTTCCTATTCTATGATTAATTGTTGTTCTCCCTGGCATAGCCCCCTTGACCACTACAGGTCATGGGGCCCACTAAAAAGGTTCAGGTCCTGACTCCTCTGGGAAACGAACCGTTGGTGGGAAAACTTGACATTTGCAGAGAATAACGTAGATTCAATGGCCTTGTTATTGCCAGTGGCTTGGGGTGGGGAAGCAGACATATTCGGGTGTCAGCAATATTTCAAGCCTGCTTCTGCTTTAGAGCTTCAAGGACAGTGCTCCAACAGCTTCTTCTTGGCTGTACCAACCCCTTGCTCCCTCCACTATCTGCTCACTAGTGCGCATAGGCACATTCTGTCAACATTTACTTAACCACTGTCTCTCTTAATAAACTTTTTCATGTGACTCCAAATCTTTTGACCATGTGGGTGACTTTATCCCAGTCCTGCTGAGCACATGACTCTAGAGAGCATTTGTTGCCCTAGAATCGGGAATCATCTTCATGTTTCCGGGTCTCCGTTGCTGCAAGACGGCCACCATTAACAGTTCAAAATATTTATCACACACACAAACATATTATGATTAAGCATTGCTGGTTTATTTTGTCTGCAACTGCTCCAATATAAAGTGACTGTAAATGCTGATAGTCAGAACTATTTGAAAGAATTACCGAGTCAAAACATCATGCCTTCCAATCCATCCTCCATGAACTTCTTATAAAGTGCCATGAATTTGGCCACAAAAGCTTCCAAGTGATAAATGGCTTTGCTACCCAGTTGTAGTCGATGTTCATAGTAAGCTGCCATCTGAGCCACTTCTCCTTTCAGCTGCCCGTCACAATTATGGAGAAGTTCTGAGAGAAGGCCCTAAAAAATGTAATCAGTAATTTTTAAAAGTAGCACAAAAGCACAGCAATGGAAGCCTTAAATGTGGTTTTCTTTTTTTAAGCTTGTCAACTCTTTCATTGTTTTATATGGGCCAGCAGTCTTTACTCAAAAGTGAAAACCTACTCGGACCATCGATCACATTTGTCAATACATGCTGGCCCAGGATAGCCGCTGCCTGGCTCTGTCTCTCTCTACCTACTTCGCCAGTGTGTTTTCCTGGAAGTAGATGTGTATGTAACAGACATACATAGAACCCATTAGCCCCAAAAGGTTGAGTATACATTCTTCCTCAGTGCACACATTTGTGACATTCCCCAATGTCACAAAATTTCCTCCTGAAATTTAAAAGACAAAAAATCAGTATCAACTATCTTCTTAGACCATAATGCTTTGAAAATGGAAATTAATCAAAACAAATAGGAAAAAACTCAAATTCTTGGAAATGACAGACTAAACAAGTGGTTTAATCAGGAAAATCAAAAAGAAATCAGGGGCTGGAGCGATAGTAGAGTGGGTAGGGTGGGCACTAGCCTTGCACAGAGCTGATCTGGGTTCGATGCCTGGCATCTATATGTTTCCCTGAGTACCACCAGGAGTAATTCCCGAGTGCAGAGTCAGAAATAACCAGAGCACCATCGGATGAGAGAGAAGGGGGGTGGGGGAGGGAGAGGGAGAGTAGGAGAGAGGAAGAGAAGGGAGAGGAGAGGAGAGAGAAAGAGAATGGGGGAGAAAGAGAAAAGGTGGGTGGAAGAGGGGAGGGGGTAGAGGGAGAGACCAAAAGATTCCTGCAAACAAATGAGAATGTAAGAATGAAGAGCTACCATAATATATGGAACTGAGCAAAAACAGCTGTTAAGAAAGTTCACAGCAAGTTGCTAGAAAAACACCAGCAAAGAGAACTGAGACAGAGGAAGCAAACATGGCTATTCCATGCTTGAACCATCCCAAACGGTTCCGAGTTCTGCTAGGAAAAATTTCTGAGCAGAGCCAGATGTAAACCCTGAGCACCACCAGGCGTGGCCTCAAAAAACAAGGAGTTTGTGGGGAGGCAAGGGAATAATAAAGCTCAGAGAAGAAATCAATAAAATGGAAACTAAATGAACAAAATAATTCAAAAGACCACTGAAACCAGAACTTCTTTGTAAAAACAAGATTAGCTAGACTCACAAAGATTTAAAAAAAAGAGAAGACACCAATAACTGAATCATAAATCAAAGGGGGAAAAATGGCAGATACTACAGAAATATAAAAAACCTTTATGCCACAAATTAGGGAACCTAGAAGCAAAGGATTCATTTGAACCCAATAATCTCCAAGACTGAACCAGGAAGAAACAGAGCATCTGAAGAGACCAAATACTACCAAAGAAATCAGAACAGTAATCAAAATTCTCCCCCCCAAAACAAAAGCCTAGGCGCAGTTGTTTTTTAATTTTTATTATACCATGTGAGATATAGAATTACAAGGATGTTCATCATTGGGTCTCTACAATACAGTGTTCCAGAACCCATCCCTTCATCAGTGCCAATTCCCATCATCCATATCCCAAACACGCCCCACCACCCAAACCCTGCCTGCCTCTATTGCAGGCACATATTACTTCTCTATCCTTTGTCTCTGTATCTGTATTTCTCTCTCTCTCTTCTGTTACACTTTGTGGCTTGTCCTATGAATACTAACAATGTATGAGACCTCTATCTGAATATGTAATAGTGAGTTCTAGTGTGACATCATAATTCCTCATTCCTCATAACCTCTCCAGTTTGTTGTAAATGGAATAATCATTGAAGTGTATAAATGAGAAAGATCCTGGGAAGGACCTGGTGCTAAAATACGTTGATTCGAATATTAACGTGCTGCCATTCCAGCCTAGGTACTGATGGTTTTACCAGCAAGTTCTTCCAACCTTTAAAAATCTATTCCCATGTTTCAGGCTCTTCCAGAAGTTGGCGACACAAGAATCCTCCCAATTTCTATGAGGCAACATTACCCTGACATCAAAAGCAGTAACACTATTCAAAAGAAAGCTATCAAATGAGATAGCTTTTTTTTTTTTTATTTTGGGTTACACCAGCAATGCTCAGGGGTTACTCCTGGCTCTGTGCTCAGGAATTACTCCTGGTAGTGCTCGGGGAAACCATACGGGATGCCGGAGATCGAACCCCAGGTCGGCCACATACAAGGCAAACGCCCTATCCACTGGACTATCGCTCTGGCCCATGAGATAGCTTTCTATCTCGTTATAGATAGATCCCAACCAAGATCCCTAATTAATAGAAAAAAATATCCGTAACCAAAATGTCAGCAAATCAAATCCAACAATAACATCAAAAGAATCAAACACCATGACCAAGTAGGATGCATTCCAAGGAGCAAATAATATTCTCAAGTTCATCGACGTAATATACTATGCCAAGACAAGGAAAAAATAAAAACTATGTGATCATATCAATAGAAGCAGAGAACACGTTCAACAAGATTCAATATCTGTTCATATCAAACTTAATAAACTGGGAATAAAAAGAACTTTCCTAAATAGAATTAAAGCTGCTAACTATGAACACACAGCTAAATCTCAACAGTGACATATGAAATCAGTTATTTATGAAATGAAAATCTGCTATTCATGAAATGAAAGCCTTCCCTCTAAGATCAGACATAAAATAAGGTTACCCACTCTCATTATTTTCAATATAGTATTGGAAGACTTGACGATAGCAGTTAGGCAAAAGATACTAAGGGAATGCAGATTGGGAAAAATAAAAGAAGACATAAAACCATTTGCAGATGACATACTACTAAGAAAACTAGGGCTAAAGACTCTACCAAAAGACTGCTAGGAACAACAAACCTATAAAGTGATGTGGCAAGCTACAAAATCTACATATAGAAATCCAAATTCTCCCTACGTGGAAACAATAAGTTAAAAAAAATTTTTTCTTTCTTTCTTTTCTTTTCTTTTTTTTTTTTTTTTTGCGATATTCAGGGGTTACTCCTGGCTCTGCGCTCATGAATTACTCCTGGCGGTGCTCGGAGGACCACACAGGATGCCGGGCATCAAACCGGCCGGCCGCATGTAAGGCAATCTTCCTACCCGTTGTGCTATTGCTCAGGCCCCAACAATTAGTTATAAATTTAAAACACAATCTCATTCTCAATTTTTACTCAAAAAAAATCAATCATCTGGTAATCAGCTTAACGAGAGATGAAGATTTATATAAAGAAAATGATGAATCACGCTCCAGCTACACTGCACCTGTCTGAAGTAATCCAAATCTCAATTCAAACATGCCTCCCGCCATCATCAGTGACCTACAGGCACAAGGCCCACTGCTGTCATCTTATCCAGTTCTTTGCTACACGTTTGAGCTGCTGCTTATTTTCCTACTCACTCCACTAAAATCTAACTTAACTATAAAAGGTCCTCCATGTCCTTCTTCAAAGTTACCCACTCTCATTATTGAGTGATAGTCCAGCAGGTAGGGCACTTGCCTGGCACATGGCCGACCCAGGTTCAATCTCCGCCATCCCATATGGTCCCCTGAGCACTGCCAGGAGTAATTCCTGAGTGCAAAAGCCCGGAGTAACCCTTGAGCATTGCAGGGTGTGACCCAAAAAGTCAAAACAAACAAAAACAAACCAAAAAAAAAGTGCTTGGCTCAAAAAAAAAAAAAAAAAATTGAATTAATAAGCTAGAAAGAGGCAACGATGATTTAAGTATTACAGAAGTCATGTGATCACATACCCCAAAGTCCAAATGTGATGGTTGGAAATAGTAAAATCAAGTTACCTTCATTATTATTTCAGGAGGGATACAATGAGTCAGAAGCTCATAAAGTCTTCCACGAACTTCAAGGAGTCTACATAAAGAAAAAATTTTCCAATTAAAAGAAAAGGTAAATTTTCAAAGGACCTACTATGCAATTTGCATTTTAAGAATTATACAATCCAATACAGAAATCTTCTCAAGTTTAAGATATGCACACAGAAAATTTTCAGAATTCCAGTCATTATTAAAGAAATCAGAAGTGGTCACTTGGTACTGCTTAGCAATGACCCAAGCAATGTCCAGAATCACAAAAGCTCTCGCAGTTTTCGTGGATACATTTCTTTTTGTGCAGCATAACAGTCAATGCCTGTAATTTCAGTCTAAATAGGAACCAGAAGCAATTCTATTTAACAAGCTTATTTATGCATGCCAAACTTATTTGGAAAACTGGAAGGAAGACAAGCAATAACTTCAAGAATGAAGCAAAACAATAATCAAAGTCTGAAAACTGCATCTAATGGGGTCCCAGGTAGTAGCAGCACCACTGCCTTGCACGTATGAAGCCCTGGATAAATTCTTCTTACAACCAGAACAAATACCTAAAACACTTCATTAAATATTGCAACATCTCTATGAAAATCTCTTAAAGATCATTTTTCTTCCAAAAAATAAGAAAGTCACCACCAGAAGATAATTCAGTGGGAAGGGTGCTGGCCTTGCATGAAGTCAACCCTATGCCATGTTTCGATTTTGATCTTCTTAAAAACAGGTTTCAGAACGCTGGGGCGGAGCGATAGCACAGTGGGTAGGGCGTTTGCCCTGCATACAGCGGATCCGGGCCTGATCCCCAGCATCCCACATGGTGCCCCAAGCACAGGCAGGAGTAATTTCTGAGCAAAGAGCCAGGAGTAACCCCTGAGCATGGCCAGGTGTGACCCAAAAAGCAAAAGAAAAAAAAAAAAAAAAAGAAAAAAAAAGATTTTTTTTCATTACTTATGAACAATGAAATACACAGGTTTTTCCTAAAGTCAAAACTTCTTTTTTGAAGAGACCGCATTTCTTTTTCTAAATAGTGTGATGCTTACACTATCTGAAAACTATTGCTTCAACTAATAGATTAATAGAATCCAAACAAAATCTCATAAAGAACTTAGTGCCCAGTATGTGTAACTAGCCATTATGTGAAACCTATTATTTTATTTAGCGTGTAATCTATTTTTATGTGTAATTTTTTTTGCTGCTAAAGCACATTATAATCCTCAACCATTCCATGAAGACTCTTACAAGAGGAAAAATAGTACTGTTTTTTCACAATTTTCACATAAACCAGGTTACATTTAAATTTGGTATTAAACTCAGTCCATTTTGTCCCTTAAAGTCATCAATTAACTATCTCTAAAACATAAAATGGCTTCTCAGAAGGAACAGGAAATACAAGCAGAAACTAAATCCCAGTCTGAGTAACCTTTCCCAGGATCCCCGAAGGTACTCCTGAAGTCTGCTATTCCTGGTCTGAGAGAAGCACAAGGCACTTCTCAGCCAAAGCTGTCATAACAAAACAACTAAGTAGCTGAAATTATTTCAGGGTGGCCTACTACTAAAAGACACACAGAAGTAAATACAAACAACAGAGCAGCAAATGGACCGAGAATCCTTCCTAAATTCTGGTACTACACATTATTCTCAAGAGAGTCTATCATTGACAGGTGCACAGATGTTTCTAGTTCCCAACCGATTATGAACAACCTCTCTGGTACCTGACAGCAGAAGCAGAGGCATCCTTACATGGTAATAGAAACTTCCAATATGCAAGTAGAGCCTGAAATGAAATTATCTGATCAAAGACACTCAGCTAAACAAAGGCAGACCTAGAAGACTAGATGCAGTCTGTTTTCCCAGTAAGGGATGCAAAACTACTTAAATACTAGAAGACTACCTTGTACTTGGTGCACTAGAAGTGTAGTACTAGTACATCTCTAAATATTAAGTCACCTGAGATCCCGAAAGGAAAACTAAACTTTAAGTGTAAGTTCCATATTTACATGTCAACCTTAATATAAATCTTGATACACCAACTATTCTGAATCGGGGCTGGGAGAGATAGTCCAGCGGGTAGGGCATTTGCCTTTCGCGTGCCGAGCCGGGTTCAATCCCCAGCATCCCATATGGTTCCCCGAGTGCCACCAGGAGTAATTACTGAGTGCCGGGCCAGGAATAACCCCTGAGCATTGCCAGATATGACCCAAAAAAGCAAAAACATTTAAATAAAAAAAGAAAGTGATTCCAGATTTAATTACAATGTTAAATGGCATGCTATTAGCGTAAAACAGCTCATCTAAATGCTAAAACCTGTGTATTATCGTGATAATCAGATGTTTGCTGTCATCTTCACACTGGTTACCTTTGTGGGGTCTGCTGACTGACAATAGCGTTGGCCGTCTCCCTCAGATATACCTCCCAATCAGTTTCGGGGATTTCCTGGTCTGCAGTAAAAGGATATCTACATGAAAAAAAGACTACAGTAAGCTGAATGAAAAGTACACCCATGTCCCAATAGTTCCGTGGTAACTTCCTCTTTTACTCACTGCTGAACTCTGCAGGCTTCACACATAAGTAGGGCTTTCCCTGAGATTTCTGCAAGACTTCTCTGCAAGTCTCTGAGCTAGCTGTGGAGGCAGAGTCAGTCCTTCCTTCTTGCACACAGAAGATAAAACTTGGCAAATCTACAAAAAAAAACAAAACAGACATATGACCAACAGCATTCTGGAACAAGATCGATATTTTTCTGTCACTCTCTTGCCCTCACCCACATGCTACAGATGGTCCTTTAGTAAGAAACCTCACTCTCAAAGAGAAAGCTGCCGGCTCTGCATTGGTTGAAGACCTGGTTCAAACTCCACAAACAAGCCAGTCTCCTTGGGGCAGCAGAAACTAGAAAACGCAGGGGTCAGATCAATGGCAAGGACACAACTTAGAGGACTGTGCTGAATTCTGCATGACAAGAAGCTATTATTTACATGCCTGAGATACGAATGATGTCTACAGAGGGGCTTAACCTATCACAGGCTGCTACAGAAACCCTTTGAACTGCAATGCATCCAAAACGTTTACAAGTGACACTTAGGATAAAATTACTACATTACTACACCTCCGTGCAACTACACAATGTTACCTATTATTCCTATTTCACATTAAGAACCCCAAATCTATTAACAACAAAAAAGCAACTTGTGAGAAATTAAATCTTTTTCTTAATAGCCATAAGAGAGATAATAGTCCGCCACACCAGCAGAGCCTCGCAAGAAGCCAGATGATCCCCCACCCCCACTCCATGAGGGACGCCATTTTCCACATCCAGACTTCCCTCTCGTCAGAACTCACCCAGCAGAAGAGCCTATCTTATGTCTATCTCACAGCACGGCTCATCAAGACCACCCTGCAGCAGTCTTTTTCAAGTCCGGCCCAGGTATGCTGATCCAGAGACTCACAGACATGGGGAAGAGCTGCTACTGGCTCTTCCTGTGCCCAGCCGCTCATGAGGTGACTGGGAGGGATGGTGGGTTCTAGTCCTGGCCCTCCACCCCAGCAGAGCCTCGCAAGAAGCCAGACGACCTCCCACTCCACGAGGGTTTCCATTTTCCACATCCGGACTTCCCTCTCATTAGAACTCCACCCAGCAGAAGAACCTATCACAGCCCAGCTCACGTGGCTGCGAGGTTCATCAATAAATGCTGGAGATCGAGATCAGAGGTGACTACATGAGTATGCCACCCACATGGCAGAGCTTGGCAAGCTACCCGTGTTGTAATTGATATGCCAAATACCAGTAACAATTATAGACTTCATTCCCATGAACTGATGGAATAGTGTGAGGCTCTTTATGTTCCTGTTGCAAGCAGATGCCCATGGGCTCTACTAGCATTAGACAGGACATATGGAGATGTTATTGGTGCCTGCTGAAGCAAACCGATGATGAATGGAAAGATAGTGATACAGACAGTGAAGAGAGATAAAGGTGAGAAATATATAGTTTCAGAAGAACTCTGGTCGCCTAACTAAAAGACCAGGTATGCCTACATCATCTCCTTGCAAAACATATTACCTTACTAGACAAGTCTCCACCAAATGTAGTTAAACCAGGTTGAAGCAGAAGACACTAAATTACTAGTCCTTCTCTAGTATAGTGAAATGCATAATAGCTACTTAAAGTAAAAGGCAATTCAAAGAGAATGCTTTCTATATATCTCACCTGATGATATATAAGATGCGCAGTCATAAATACATGTGCAGTGACATATGTTTGAGCACTTTATATCTGCATACTAATTGCCATCCAGGTTATACTGTTCCTGTCAAACTGATCTGCTTCACTATTTCACAAAAACAAACATGAAAGGGATATCCACATAGTTCCCACAGAACATGACCCCAATTTTGACTGACAAGTCTAACGTGACTTACATCATCAATGCTGGGCGCGGGCACCGAACTGCCAAGCACCTGCTCCGAATGGGTGGGATCACCTTAGACGTGGAGTTGCAGCATAGAATCAGTCTGCAGGTGGACATATACTTTTCCATGGTTCTGCGCAAGGCATGCTGGGCATCTTTGGTGAGTTTGTCGAGCCTCCGTCAATAACACCACTAAAGGGTCCAAGAAAACCAAAACAAACCTAAATTAACTATCTAGCTCCTTCTTTTCCTGTTTTTTCAGAGAGAAATCCTAAACCGATCAATACTGCTCCTTTTGGCAAGGACACAGAACTGATAGTTTGGATGGGAATGACTTACTGTGAAAAGGCGATACGCATATAGACCTAAGAAATATCCAACTAACTGAAGTCAGAGATTATTTTGGAATGTGGACTTCATTCAGTACTAACTTTGTTTTTTTTTTTTTTTTAGACACACTAAAAACCAAGAATGTACTGTGCTGATTTCACCTAAATATTTTTATCTCAGAAGAAAAGTGTCTGCCACAGAGGCAGGCAGGGGGATGGGGGAAGAAATCTGTAGACATTGGTGGTGGGAAATGTGCACTGGTGGAGGATCGGTGCTGGAATGGATGAGTATGACTGAATCCCAATCATGAACAGCTTTGTAAGTATGTATCTTATGGCAATATAATAAAATTTAATTTAAAAAAAACAGATATATTTTTATCACAGGTCATTTCCGTGGAACATCTTATATCTTATATTTGACACTTCCCAACCTCCAGTCAAAAACCAGTTAACTTTTTAACTCTTTTTAAACCGATAATTACTATCATAAACAGTAAAAACATTCTGTGTTTTATATTCTGTAATCTTACAATAAAGGCTAAAGAAAAAAATTAAGAAAAATACATTTATGGTACTGTATTGATACCTCAAATTATGTTGTCTGTTCATAAAAAAAAGTGTTTATAAGGAACCCAGAGGTTCAAGGGTTAACTGTGTTTAAAAAAAAAAGTATCATTGATGCAAAAGATAAAGTAAGTAAGCTACAAAGACAGCTGGGGATGTATATATGTAGATTCCACCTGGCCTTTAAGTGCTTCAGGAACAATAGGTTGGTAGAGACTGAATCCAACTATCCTATTTTACGTTGTAGTAATTATTTCTAGAAGATAAAAAGTGGCAGCGTAGTATTTGAATCTTCTGTAAAAACAGAACTAAAAATTCCAAACCAAAGACTCATGGACTACATTTTCATCAAAACCAAGTGACAGGCATTACCTAAGAACCCAAAATATGAGCAAGTGAGAAAGGCAATTACATGCATAGAAGGAAGTGGTTTTTGTCCATTACATTTTTGATAGCTTGTAGAAGAGAAGCCAATCTGACCACAAGAATACAATAGTGAGCATAATGGAACAACCCGAGGACAGCGTCCATAGGGTTCAACTGGCGTGAGAACAGAAGACCCTGGATACTTCTGCAAGCTAAATGGAGCAGTAAACTGAAAATTGTACAATAAAGCTCCCTTCCAAAAAATACATCCAAAATTTCAGGCAACTGAATGCATACTGAATAGAACAGAAACAAGGAGACTGATTCCAAAATATGACAAGGATTGCCAAAATGAAGGCAGGAGGCCAACTGATACATAAATTTCTAGTAGGCAGAAAATAGGAACATATTTTAAAACTAAAAATATCATGTCTGAGACTCCAGAAATGCAAAGATATATATGGCCATACCACCCTGAATGCACCCACTCATATGATCTCGGAAGCTAAGCAGGGTCGGGCCTGGTTAGTATTTGGATGGCAGAAATGCAAAGATGTTTAATTAGGAGATCCAGTAATCACTTGATCACTTGACTTCCCGTAGATCATTGATTACTTGAGCGGGCACCAGTAACATCTCACTATGTCCTGTCACATGCAAGATAGCCCAAGGGTATCTGCCCACTCCAGGAACAGAAAGAGCCTCAAACCATTCCATCAAGTCATGGGAATGAGGTCTGTAATTGTTACTGGTATTTGGCATGTCAAATACGACAAGGGTAGCTTGCCAGGCTTTGCCGTGCGTGTGGGATAATCTTCTAGTCACCTCAAGACTCAAGCATTTATTGATGAACTGCGCAGCTGAGCTGGGCTGCAATTAGCTCTTCTGCTGGGTGGAGTTCTGACAAGAGGGGAGTCCGGATGTGGAAAATGGTGGCCCTCATGGTGTGGGGGGTTCCTCTGGCTTCTTGCGAGCTCTGCTGGGGTGGCGGGCTAAGGCTAGAACCTGCCATCCCTCCTGGACGCCTCGTGATCAGCTGGGCACAGGGAGAGCAAGTAGCAGCTCTGCCCTGTGTGTGTGAGTCTCTCATAATTCCTCATTTCCCATCAACTCTCGGTATGATGCAAATCAAATGATCGTTGAAGTATATGAATGAGAAAGATCCTGAAAGGACCTGGTGCTAAAATACACTGAGTCTAAGATTAAACTGCAGAGGCAGACGCCGCATGCCTGCGCAGCCGTGGATCTGGAGTCTCTGTCTTGCGGCAGTTGGCTGTGGTGGCTGGAGCTAAGGCTCACACCCACTGAGCTCGGAGGCTGGGGACTGGGTGGAGGCCCCCAATCCTTGCTCTGAGTCAAGCAGGCGCGGGCGCCTGTGGCAAGCAGGCCCTAGGAGACAACCAGGCGCCGGCTGAACCTTTTGCTTTTCCTCGAGTTCCTGGGGGATCCAGTAATATAATTTGTATTACTAATAGAGTAAGAAGTTAGGGTCATAGAACCACACTTTTGGAAACAGAAAGCATCTGGCAAAAATTCATGTTAGAAATACCCCACAAATAAAACTTGCTAAGATCTTTGCCATTCAAATAGATATACTGAAGCCAAATGTCCAACAACTAAATCAACAGGGACTATCATCATCTTCCAGTGTCACGATTGCTATTTAAAGATGTCTACTGAGGCTGGAGAAAGCACAGTAAGTAAGGCACTTGCCTAGCACAAAGCCGATCCAGATTTTCCCAGCACCCATATGGTGCCCCAATCCCACAAGGAGTGATACCTGAACAGAGCCAGAACTAAGCCCGAAAACAACCCAAAAGTGGCCCAAACCAGAAAAGAAAGAAGTCTATTATCTCTACTATTATCTAAAGATATCTGATTTATCCCACTATCATTTAAAACTGTATTGAATGTGCAAACATAATTAGACAAGAAAAGTTAAATACATCATATCTTGAGATATCTTAAGAAAAAAAAATATGTGCATAGATGACATGTTATTTATTTTTAAAAAATAAAATGATTCATAAAAAGACTGCTGTAAGCAATACAGTAAGATTAAAATTAAGATAACAAACATTATCAATAGTCACATACATAAACAAAAGAGGTTAGAAAAAATAAGAGAAGACTCCATTTATAAAAGCAAAAGAAACGAAAATTTATTTTGAATTAGAGACTGTGAAGAAACAAAAATGGGCTGGAATACCCATGGGCAACACATAAAACAGTAAAATGAACAAAGTGGAGAAGAAATGAATAGAAACTCTGACAAATTCAAATGGCCAAAAGGCAAATGAAAAAATGCTCATTATCAAGGAGATGCAAATAAAAAAAAAAAACAATAATGAGATATTATCTCACACCGAACCACAGACTGGCACATATCCAATAAAGCAAGAACTGGCACGGATGTGGGAAAAGGGACTCTCATCCATTGTTGGTTGGAATGTTGACTGGCCCAACTTTTTTGGAAAAAAATATGGACATTCCTCCAAAAACTAGAAATCGAGCTCCCGTTCGACCCAGCCATACCACTCCTGGGAATATATCCTGGGAGCCAAAACACACAGCAAACACCATCTACACTTTTATTTAATAGCAGCACTAAACAATAGCCAGAATCTGGGAAAAAACAGTGCCCGAGAACAGATGTCTGGATAAAGAAACTTTGGTGCATCTACACAATGGAATACTATGCAGCTGTAAGGAAAAATGAAGTTATGAAGTTTGCCTATTAATGGATGGACATGGAGAGGATCATGTCAAGTGAAATTAGCCAGAAGAAAAAGATATAGAATGACTGCATTGATTAGCATGATATAAAATATAATATATATCATATATACTATGATATCAATATCCAAGGTCACACAAAACATGAATCAGGAGGTCTTGTCTCAATAGGTGGAATCTATTGCAAGCGTGTGGGAATCAAAGGTTAGGTAAGACAGAGAAGGGAACAGTGTGCTAATAATCATTGAAAATGATAATACCAGCCTAGAACTGAGCATTGAATATAGGCAAAGGAATACACATAGTAACCTCTAAAGGAATGTATTACAATTCACAATGTGTAATAGAAGGAAGAGAGAGAGAGAAAGAGAAAAGAGAAAAAAGAATCTGCCATAGAGGAAGGATAGGGGGGGGAGGGAAGGGTGGGGACATTGGTGGTGGGAAATGGCACTGGTGGAGGGATGGTTCTAAAACACTGTATGACTGAAACCCAAACATGAACATCTTTGTAAGTGTATATATATCTCACGGCTGTATAATAAAATATTTTTAAAAATAAATTAAAAAAAATCTTAAATAAAAACTGAAAAAATTATGCTAAGGAAAAAATTAAATTTCTTTTCTCAAGCTGATTAAATAGAAACGATTAAATAGATCAATGATATATACACAATGATGTAAATATATACATCATTGTGCATATATCAACATATACAATGTTGATAAATGTCAGACACCTCAAAATATGACAATTTTTTTTCAAATCATATAATTTCTTATCTTTATTTTATAACTGATTTACAGAATAACTGATAGTTGAATTTTAGACATATGATATTCTTTTTTTTTTTTTTTTTTTGGTCCACACTGGGCTGTGCTCAGGGCTTACTCCCTGACTCTGCACTCAGGGATCATATGGGTAGAACTAAGGCAGACAACATTCAAGGCAAAGGTCCTACCCACTGTAATATCACTCCGTCCCTAACATTCTATAAATGCTGATGTTATTATCATTATTATGATTCTACAACAGAAAATTGGTGGCACAAAAAATCTTCTTTCCACCAAAACTCAATGTGTTTTAGACCCTAACTCCTATGAAAAAGGTATCAGGCTTCTTTTATTCACTTTTACAAGGAAAGAGAGAAAAAGATACTTTGCTTCCCATAGAAAGGAAAGTTAATATTTGCTAAATAAATGAAGCTTATATTTCCCACATTTTCTCTTACTAACCACTTACAACTTGTGTGTCTGTCTCATACAAAGCAATCTTTTGTATCACATACCTTTAAAATCTCTTTGAGAATTTGTTTCAAGCTGCTGTGACTGTGCTACTGTTTTCAACATCTCCTGAATTACTACCCGATCACTATTTCCAGCATCACTGTATTAAACAAAAATTATTTAAACATACATGTAAATATTTAGAAAGTATTTTCCACAATGCTATTTTAAAAATTAAAGTAAGTAAATTGTTACAATTCAAGTCAAAAACAGCCAATGATATTCACAAAATTTTTAAAGTAAAGATCATTGAAAATACTGAATGTCCCAATATCCAATTTCAACTCGGTCAACATCAACAAATACACTAACATTTAACTAATCATAAAATCATAATCTTACTTTAAAAAAACACTACCAAGTTTATCAAATATTTCAGACACTTCTGTATGGACTATATTTAATACCTAATTACATCTAATTTCTTAATTATTTGCAAATACTGACAATATAAGTACCTGAAGCAAATGTAATTCCTATTCTTTTCCATCCCCCAAACAGACAAGTTTATACAAGCCTAGACCAAGTCTGCTCCCAGCACTTGCAAGAAGCTAATTCTGGGTCTTAACAAAGGGTCAGGCTATACAAATAAAGATAAAAATGAAGCCGTAACCAGCTGGTTTCTTGTTAGCATTATAGTATTAATGCCTTAGCACTTCAGTCAAGCACCTTCACAAACCAAAATAAGTCACAAAGATTGTCAATTCCAAACAGCTTAAAAGCAATCACATAAATCTCTAATTGGCTATTGTTCTACAAAGACACTGGGGGAAAGTAGCATCAGCTATAGTTTATTTTTCCTAAGAGTTATCAAGTCTAATTTCTTAATCATAACAGATTACTGGGGCCAGAGCAACAGTACATTCGTAGGGGGCTTGCCTGGCATGCAGTCATGGCCAACCAAGTAGTACCCAGAGTCCAAGAGTCATGAGTTCACAGTCAGGAATAAATCCTGAGCATTGCCAGCTGTGGCCCAACAGCAAAAAAAATTTAATTAGGAAAAAAAAATTTGAAAGAATCCAAAATATTTCCTTTCCTC
>JAJIBD010012078.1:0-18732 GCA_021461705.1 Cryptotis parvus
GCGGACAGTTGGGGGATGCGGTGGCGGGGTACCGCGGGGTCAGCCTGTGGAACCTCGTCCCAGGCTGTGTGCAGGCGGCCGGGGCTGCGGGTGGGTTCCCAGGCAGAGGGCGGACAGAGCCCCCAGCCCACCAGAGAGGCCCACGCGCTGCTGCTGGGTTCCCGTGTGGTGACAGCGCGTCGCTTCTCGGGGTGTCACGTTTTATAACTGAAGGGACGAGTGAGGCGGTGTGGACAGGGTGCGGATATGCGGCCCCTTCCCAGATTCCAGCGGAAATGGGCCAGTGCTGGGCAGCCGCTGAGCCCAAGCCCTGAGCCCTCAGCCCTGCGGGAGCCCTCAGCCCTCACCCCCCTGCGAGCTGTGCTTGTCTCTCCAGCCACAGCACCCGCCCCCTCAGGTGTCCACAGGGCCTCCATGGCCAGGGTCTGCAGGGGTGAGTGGGCGCGGACACCACGTTGGCCTCGTGATGGCCACAGATGTGGGTTGTAGAAGGCACAGCGACTGCCCGAGTCAGTGCCTGGGCGGGAATCACCGTGGGGCCTCTGGGCTGTGCCCGAGGGTGTGGGCACGGCTCTGGGTATCCCTCGTTACTGCGGAGACAGTGCTGGGGTGGGGGACCTGCCTCTGCCCATGATTGTGTGGCCTCAGACTGGCCCAGAGAGCTCGCGCCTGAGCTCCTGCCTCCCCGCACCGCGCCCCTGCCTCTCTGCCCCCCTCATCTCGGTATCTGGTGAGCAGGAGCCGCAGGAGACACGGCCCCAGATTGGCAGCTTCTCCGGCTTTGGTGCTGGAGCCGATTCTCTGGGCTCAGGAGGATCCTGTTACCTGATGGATTTGCATGATTGTGTTTGTGGCGGCTTTGTGGGGGATGAGGCACATCTCAGGCGTTTGCTTCCGTCTGTCTCCACCTGCCTGTGGGTCCCTCCAGCTCTGCTCGTTCACTCAGGCCCCCCTGGCTGCCGCCTGCGCTCACACCTCACGGCTGCCGGGGCACTTCCGGCCGGGCGCTGGGCTCTGGGCTCTGAGAGGGGAGCGCCTAGTTCATGACTCGTGTCTAGGGAGACAGCGAGGCTGTCCACGTGTGGGCGTGTGTGGGTGCTTGCGCCCGGCTGGGCTGGCTCACCCGGGCCGTTCAGCCGCTGCCCCTGGTGGGTGTCAGTGTCTCCCAGCTTGCGTCACCCATGGGTCTGCGGCAGGCTCGGCGGCTGGCGTCTCTGGGTGTCCGGAGCGAGAGACCTGTGCGCGTGGCCGCGGGATTGCCTGGGAAGGCGGCCGCTGCCCTGAGCACAGCCCTGCCCCACAGCCTGCGTCTCGCTCTCGGTTTGGGGGCTGAGGGGGTGCACAGAGCCGGGGTCCGTCTCCTGCCGCTGCTCCCCACAAGGAGGGTGGGCGTCGTGCCGCCTGCGTGTGGGTCCCTGTGCTTGGCCCGCAGAGGTGTAGCCTGGGCACACGGGGCTGTTCCTCGGACCCTGAAGGTGCTTGTTCTTGTTTTCTGGCAAAGGCGTGTCAGGGAAACACCCAGAACCCCCTCTCCTAGAGTGTCAGCATGAACAGTCCCTTCAGAAGGACTAATGCGGGCTCAGGGTCCCCTGGGGGGTCTCAGGTGCTCCAGGGGACCTCAGGCTGGGGGAGTCTAAGGGGCTCCGAAGGGGTCCCAGGGTCTCTTGGGAAGGGTCATGGCCGGCAGCAAACTTAGGATGCGCTGAACCAGCTCCCCTGGCCACGCCTCTGGCCACGCCGCATGCCGCCACCTTTTATCAAGCACCGTGGTTGCGCCCACGTGCCACGCCTCTTTGCTGTGCCCATGGCCACGCCCCTTGTCACGGCTTCCTCCTGGCCCGTGTCCCGTGGACCGTCTGTGGCCGTGAGGCAGACCACGCTCTTCTGGGCTCTCCCGACCATGCTGGGGTGGGCTGTGGGCTGCGGCGCCAGCTTCTCGCCGCTCCGGAGGAAGACGGTGCAGGCGAGGCCAAGGGGGCACCCTCGGGCTCCCGCCACTGCCACGGTCCTGCCCTGCCGGCTGTCTGGGCACCGCGACTCCCCTCCCCCCCTCGGACGACCCCAGATCAGGCCCCCGCGGAGACGGGGGGCCCAGCACCTGTGCTCAGGGTTGCTGGCTGCCCCAGCTCGGGGCGGGAGGGGGCTGTGGGGGCTTTGTGGAGGTCTCTGGGGGTCTGTGAGGGGCCTGGCGGGGCCTGGGGAGTCTGTGTGCCCTGTGTGGGCCGCTCTGGTTTCTTCTCTGCCACACCGACTGCCCAGGGCCAGCTCTGCGGGAGGAGCTGCGTGCCTGGAAACACCTGCGGCCTGGCGCTTGCTCCCCGGCTCCCAGAGACAGATGGGCCTGGAGCCATGCAGGAGCCTGTGGATCCGTTCTGGAGGCCGATGCGGACTTCCAGTCAGCCCGGCACAGGAGAGGCTCGCGCCGCATGACGTGGGCATGGCCCCGCCCTCTGGGTCGCCCGGCTCGCGCGCGACGACTCGGGGACGTGTGTCCATTCCCTCCTGAGTCTGAGGAATCCTGGGCGTCAGCATGTCGGCACCCGAGGAGTCCGTGGGGGCTTCTCGGGGCAGACTGGCCCCTCCCGTCCAGGCCGATGGCCAGACCTTGGGCTAGGGGCCTGAGTGTGCTCACGCCTGTGGGCACTCCGGGAAGGTTGGGGCATGCAGAGCTCGTGTGCCCGCGGGAACTGGGGGTGGGCACTGGCTCGGGGTGTGACGTCAGGACAGTGCTGGGATGAGCCGGTTTGGAGAGAAACATTTAAAGTCCAGACAGTAATTTTATGCGCTTTTATGCAGTTTTTGGTCCATTAAATTTGATAGTCCTTACATTCTCTTTGCAGCTATCTCTGTATTATTAAAGTACATTAATCTAGGAAATTGGAAGGCGGCTGCTGGGTGGTTGGGAAACGCCAGAAAGACACTTTAGGCACAGCCAAGGCTAGACCTGGCCACCAGCGTCCCGCCTGGCATTGTGGACACCACACGGGGCTCCCGGCAGCTGAGCCTGCCCTGTCCGGGGACTGTGCCTAGCGCTGCGAGCGGCGCGGGGCCTGTCTCGTTGGCTCTCCTGACTGGCCGCTCCCTGCTTCCGGGCCTCGGTCCCCTGAGCTCCGCTTGCAGTGGCCAGGGAAGAGCCGACCTAGGCCGTGTCTCTTCCGGAGAACGTGCGTGTGTTCGGAATCAGAACTGGCGTCTTTCACTCAGGACTGTGTGTTTGAGTGGGCGTCCCACTGGTGCCCAGGTGGGGGCAGCTTGCTGGTGTTGTGTGTGTACCCGCTGGGAGCAGGGCCGTCCCCCTGGTCTACGGAGCTGCAGTGGAGAGGGGACGAGAGAGGTCAGGCAGGGCCCAGGAGCCTCCCTGGCGTGAGACCTTGGCCAGGGCTTAGGGCCAGCTGGGGGACAGCTGGGCCCGGGGCACGTCTGGCCAGAGAGGGGCTGGGCTGGCTGGGGAGGCCCAGGGAGGTGGGTGGCAGCGCAGGGTGCGGGCTCCCCCTCAGCAGCCCATTGTCCCGGGCGTGGAGGCCCACAGGGGCGGAGCAGCAAATGGGTGTGGCCGATGCCACTCTGGGGATGGGGCCGCGCTCTGGGCGCAAGTGGCCCCACCCAGACGGTGCTTCCTGCTGCCGGTGGTCAGCAGACACGTAGGGCGTCCGCGAAGTGCCACAGAAGTGCAGACAGTGGCCACAGCTGGGCTGAAGAGGGGCCGCCACAGCATGCGGGGCGCGGCTCTGCACAGGATGGGCAGCAGCGCCAGGGGACGGTTTCTGGGGACCCACCAGAAGGCCCGGGGGCTCGGGGGCTCGGGGGCTCGGGGGGGCTCGGGGCGTGGAGCCAGCCCGCCCCCTGAACGTCTGTCTCCGTTTCCAGATGAAGACCGTCAGTGTCGCCTTGGTGTTGTGCCTGAATGTCGGGCGTGGACCCCCCGGACGTGGTGAAGACCACCCCCTGCGCACGCTTAGAGTGCTGGATCGGTAAGCGGGGACCCCCCCATGTCCCACTGCTGGGGTCCAGCACACCCTGGCCCCCACTGTTCGCTGCTCGGGCCCAGGCTGGGCGGGCGGCAGCACCAGCCCCACCGAGACGGCCTGCAGGGTGCCCGGCATCCCCTTGTCCCCGCTCACCCCCTCCCTCCTGCCCTCCCTCCTCCCCCATCCCCGGGCAGGTGCTCAGGCCTTTCTCTGTGCTTGGTTGCCGCCGGAGCTGATGGGCTGAGTCGGGGATGTGGAACCAGCCGTGCCCCAGCGCCCCCTGCTGGTGCCCGCCCCGCCGTGACTCAGGCCTGTGGCTGCCTCCTGTGAAGGCTCTGTCGGAGAGGAGTGTGGTGTTAGTGCGGCCTCGCTGGGGTCGTGACAGCGAGGGCCTCGGCAGCCCGTGGACTCCCCAGGCAGCTGCGTGGGAGTGCGTGTGGCCTGGGCCTGTGTGTGTGCGGCGTGTGTGTCTGTCTGAGTGTGTCTGTGTGTCTGTGTCTGTCTGTCTGTGTGTGTGTCTATCTGAGTCTGTGTGTGTCTGTATGTGTGAAATGTGTGTGTGTGTGTGTGTGTGTGTGTGTGAGCTTGCTTGGAAGTGACCTACTTGTGTGACTAGTTCAAGGTGTTTGTACTTGGAGGTGTGGTGCGTGTGTAGGGTGTGTGTCTGTTCTGTGTCTGTTGGTGCATGTATGTCTCTGGTGTGTATCTGTTGTGAGTTGCATGTGTGGTGTGTGTGTTGTATGTTGTGTTGCATGTCTGTGGTGTATGACTAAATGTGCAGTGCCTGTCTGTGTGTGTGTGTCTGTGTGTGGTGTGTGTGTGTGTGTCTGTGGTCGTGTTGGTGCATGTGAGTGCACCCTGCTCAGAGCCTGACTCGCGGGGTCGTGAGTGAGGCGGCGGCCGCCTGTAACGCTGCTCGTTGCTCCCTCAGATCCCTTGTCCATGGGCCCCCAGAAGGCTCTGGAGACCATCGGGCGCAAACCTGCAGAAGCAGTATGAGAACTGGCAGCCACGGGTAAGCGCTCGCCCCCTCCGGAAAGCTCCGTCCTGCCCGTGGGTGCCCGGCTGGTGTCCACAGGCTGCCCCGGGCCGGGGAGGAAAGGCCTTTGTCAGGTAGCGCCTCAGTCCGGCTCCCCCACCCGAACGTGTTTTCAGTAACTCTCCTGCATCTCAGCTGCTGGGGCCGGAGACAGGCGCGTCCCGCGGAGGCTCCGCGCCAGTCACTGGCTGGGCCGTTTGTCTTTGAAGACAGCGACTGGAAGACGATGACTGTCAAGTTGCCGCCAAGATCTTGAGTCAGCCGCAGACCCCCAGAGCCGCGCTCATTAGCAGGTGTGAAGATTCCATCAGCGGCTGGGGCCGGTGTCTGCAGGGCCCGGGGTGGGGATCCAGGGCCGCCGCCCTCCCGGGACTGGGGCTGTGTCTGGTTCCGAGAAGGAAGAGCTGGTGAGGGCGCGGGGCCCCCGGAGGCAGGCGCTGGCTCGGGCGCTTCTGTCCTTTGCCGTCTCGACCTGCCCCGCCGGCAGCACTGTCCCCCTTCCCCTCACTGGCAGGGCCCCTGAGTGCAGCGGGTGGGGGCCGGTTAGTGCTTGGGCCACGTCAGAGCTTACTCCTAGGTCTACACTCGAGCTCACTCCACCAGGACTCGGGGAGCACGTGGGGTGCTGGGGATCGAGCCCAGCTAGTGCCTCCCCTCCGTGCTGTTGATCCAGGCGTGTCCTCTTTCCCTCCCCACCTCTGTTTGCTGCATGTTCTCGGCGACAACGTGTCAGGTGACGCCTCGTTACCAGGCAGGACTGAACCGGGTCGGGGGGCTGTGGGGAAATGCCAGCCCCGAGTCTGCCGGCAGCCGTCCAGTGGGTGGGCAGAGCGCGTCCCGCAGCACTGCCTGCCTCTTGGGGTGTGGGGTGCTGTCCAGGGCGGACAGGGCAGGCAGACGGGCGGTCAGCGCTGCTGTCGGGGCAGGCAGACGGGGCGGTCAGCGCTGCTGTCGGGGCAGGCAGACCGGGGCGGTCAGCGCTGCTGTCGGGGCAGGCAGACCGGGGCGGTCAAGCGCTGCTGTCGGGGCAGGCAGGCGGGGCGGTCAGCGCTGCTGTCGGGGCAGGCAGACGGGCGGTCAAGCGCTGCTGTCGGGGCAGGCAGACGGGGCGGTCAGCGCTGCTGTCGGGGCAGGCAGACGGGGCGGTCAGCGCTGCTGTCGGGGCACCCAGTCGCGGCCGGCACATCGCCGCAGGGGCCAGCGGCCGACGGCCTCTCTCCTGTGCTCTGCCCCTGCGCTTCCCCCTAACTTTCCTGCTCAGCTGAGGCGACTCGGGCTGGGGTGGCAGCGCGGGCACTCCTGGGCAGGGACGTCCTGCGGACTGTCTTCAGATACTGTCTGGGCAGCAGGTTTGCAGTGCGGCTATGGGAACTGGGCAACGTCTCCGCAGGGAGACCCGGCCGCTGCCTCGCCCTGCGCCGTGGCTCCATGCTGTGGCACAGACAGGGGGCAGCTGCCAGCCGCGTGAGGGGCGGTACAGGGACTGCTCTTCCTGCTGCCCACGCAACGGCCCGCATCTTGGGAAGTTCTCCCCGAGGACGGGAGTTTCCTTCCCAGGCCCAGAGACCATGGGCTGGAGCCGAGCTCCGGGCTGGACGCTGGCCCTGTGCCTCCCCCGGCTCCCTGAACGGTCCCCCGAGCCCGCCAGGTGATCCCTGAGCAGAGCCAGCGTCGGCCTGAGCACTGCACTTGCGGCCCCAGAACAAAGCAAAGCAGCCGGCGGGTGCTGTTTGGGGCGGCCGGGGGCGCCCGGGGTTCCAGGTGTGGCGGGCCCTGCCACGGTCCGTGTTGGGGAGCGGGCACAGGTGACACGCGGGCAGAGGCGGGGACGGCCCAGCTTGGCCGCGCCGGCAGTGCTGAGACACAGGCCCCCTTCTCCGTGGCCCCCGTCATTCCCAGCTCTCCCCAGGGGTCCCGTTGGACCGGGCTGGGCCACTGCGCTGGCGTGTGCGCTGTCTCCGGCCAGGCGGGCAGACAGGGCACAAGGGTGGGCCTGCACTGAGTGGGCAGCAGTCCGGGGCTGAAGGCCGCCTGCCTCTGGCCCTACCGTCCTGTTATTCCGTCACGGCCGAGCCCCGGCGCCTTGAGGGCCCCAATCTTGCTCCCGGAACCCCCACATGTCTCTGGGCCTGACTCATCCGTCCCCTCCCACCCCGCTGTGCCTGCGCGGCTGCCCTGCCCTGAGGCCACTGTCCTCCAGGTCTCTGGGATCAGGTGCCGTCACAGCCCAAGGGCACAGCAGGCTGAGGGCTCAATGCCCTGCAGTGCCATGAGTGGACAGAACTCTTGGACGCTCCTCACTGCCCAGGAGTCCGCTGGGAGGACGGCGCCTCAGCCTGGACTGTCTCGGGTGTCCTGTGACTGAGGCGTAAGGATGCCGTCCCTCTCTGCCCTGGCCACTGCTGCCTCCCCTCCACACCGGATCCAGTCTGTGGCCACGGACCAGGGTGCCCAGTCCTTGTTCCGATGTGAGTCCCGCAGTAAGCGGGGCTGGGAAGAGCCCAGAGCCCGGCACTGCCCCCCTCCCCTCCCGTGCCCTGCGGCTTCCGGGCCACGCGCCTCCCTTCAGGTGCCTCCCGCAACGTCCTGCTCTCAGGTCTCAGTGGCAGGCGCCCCCACTGAAGCGGGCCTGTGCCGTGGGCCTGCCCGTCCCCTCAGGACGCCCTGGGCGGTGTTGCCTTAGGGGGCCGCCCGGCATCCGCTCGGTCTTGCTCCTGGTTTTCCCCAGGACAGTCTGCCTGAAGCGGATTCCTGGGTGTGGCGAGTCGCCCGTCCCTGAGCCTGAGAGTTCTGCAGCTGCTTGGCCAGCCGGGCACCGCCGGGAGCGGGCGGATGGACTGTGGGAGCGTCTTCAGGCACCGCGAGCGCGCCCTGTCGAGGAGGGTGCGGGCTGCGGTGTGTGCGCGTCGCCTTGTCGCTCTCCTTCCGGGCAGCCCCGTGCCCGCCAAGGCGCTGCCGTCACCTCCTCCTTCCCGCCTCACTCTGCGCCGTGCGTCCGTCCTGGCTGGTCACGGCTGCCATGGGGACAGGCCGGCGGGGGCTGCTCGGGGGTTTTGTCCCCGTGTCCCTCACCTGACGAGGCCGCTTTCGTGGGCAGCTTGGCTGGAACATGTGAGAACACGTGGGGAACACGTGGGACTGTGCCAGCAGTGGATCCTGGGACGCCGCAGACAGAGTGGGTGCCGGCCCCCCAACTGCCGCGATGGGCTGGTCCCCGGCTGGGAGGCGCAGCTGACCCGGCTCGGCCCATCTGTGCCGTCAGCTCTGGTGCCCCAGCACCAAGTTCAGGGCCCAGGAAATCTGGGCGAGCCGAGCAGGCTGTGCGGGCCTCTCTGTTTCCGTTCCGTTGCTCCTTTGCTTGTAAACACTGTGTGGTGGAAGTCGCCTGCGTCTGAGGCGCGCTGGTATATATAGCGACAGGCTTGCTCGTCTGCATACGCTGCCTATTAAGTGGCTGTTCCGTGTGAGTCAGCCCCGGCACCGTGGGCCGAGGACATAGCGGCTGGAGCCAGCACGTGTGGGCAGTGCCGTGGCCTTGCTCAGATGCAGCCCCTTGAGCAGAGGGGAGTGTCGGGCCTGAGACCTGCGGCCAGGAGGAGGTCCTGCCGAGGGCCCTCACGCGGCGGACAGGGCCTTCTGTCCACGCCCTACCTCGAGGCCATCAGCCACGGTGACGTCGATGGGGCCGGTGCAGTGGCCTGTTTCGGGTCCCGGAGGTCAGCCTTCCCCTGCACTTGGCCCTGGTGCCAGGTATGGACGTGAAGAGCTGCAGGATGGGTGGCCAGTGTCCCGGTCATGCGCGTGGCCTGCAGGATGGGTGGCCAGTGTCCCGGTCATGCGCGTGGCCTGCAGGATGGGTGGCCAGTGTCCGGTCAGGCGCGTGGCCTGCAGGGTCCTGGTTCTGGAGAGTCTTGCTTTCTGCTTGGTCTCTCACTCTGCCTCCTGGTGACAGACGGCTGCTGGAGCCGCCCGTCGTGCCCTGGCTCCCCCATCTCAGGGGCGGTTGGAACAGCCGCTGTCCCTATTGCCCAGGACAAGCTGGACCCGGAGGGCTCCTGCTGCCTCTTTGGACCCCCTGCTGCCGTGCCCGGGAGCCCCTGGTCAGGCCTGAGCTCAGGCGGGGCTGCAGCAGCGCCGGGCGTTTCCCCCTTTTCTGTGCTGTGCCGTTGGTCTCGGGGCATCTCAGCAGGCGCAGACGCCCACAGCTGCTCCTGACTCGCCCTGTGAGTGTGTGTGCGTGTGCGTGTGGCTGTCTGGTTCTGTGGCACTGGTGTGTGCGTGTGTGTGAGTGTGTGCGTGTGGCTGTCTGGTTCTGTGGCACTGGGTGTGCATGTGTGTGTGTGTGTGTGCGTGGCGTGGCTGTCTGGTTCTGTGGCACTGGTGTGTGCAGTGTGTGTGTGTGCGTGTGGCTGTCTGGTTCTGTGGCACTGGTAGTGCGTGTGTGTGTGCAGCGTGTGGCTGTCTGGTTCTGTGGCACTGGTGTGTGCGTGTGTGTGTGTGCGTGTGGCTGTCTGGTTCTGTGGCACTGGTGTGTGCGTGTGTGTGTGCGTGTGGCTGTCTGGTTCTGTGGCACTGGTGTGTGCGTGTGTGTGCGTGTGCGTGTGGCTGTCTGGTTCTGTGGCACTGGTGTGTGCGTGTGTGTGTGTGTGCGTGTGGCTGTCTGGTTCTGTGGCACTGGTGTGCAGTGTGTGTGTGTGGCTGTCTGGTTCTGTGGCACTGGTGTGTGCGTGTGTGTGTGCGTGTGCAAGTGTGGCTGTCTGGTTCTGTGGCACTGGTGTGTGCGTGTGTGTGTGTGTGCGTGTGGCTGTCTGGTTCTGTGGCACTGGTGTGTGCGTGTGTGTGTGTGTGCGGTGGCTGTCTGGTTCTGTGGCACTGGTGTGTGCGTGTGTGTGTGTGTAAGCGTGTGGCTGTCTGGTTCTGTGGCACTGGTGTGTGCGTGTGTGTGTGTGTGCGTGTGGCTGTCTGGTTCTGTGGCACTGGTGTGTGTGTGTGTGTGTGTGCGCGTGTGGCTGTCTGGTTCTGTGGCACTGGTGTGTGCGTGTGTGTGTGTGCGCGTGTGGCTGTCTGGTTCTGTGGCACTGGTGTGTGCATGTGTGTGTGTGCGTGTGGCTGTCTGGTTCTGTGGCACTGGGTGTGCGTGTGTGTGTGTGCGCGTGTGGCTGTCTGGTTCTGTGGCACTGGGTGTGTGCGTGTGTGTGTGTGCGTGTGGCTGTCTGGTTCTGTGGCACTGGTGTGTGCGTGTGTGTGTGTGCGTGTGGCTGTCTGGTTCTGTGGCACTGTGTGTGTGTGTGTGCGTGTGGCTGTCTGGTCTCTGTGGCACTGGTGTGTGCATGTGTGTGTGTGTGTGCGTGTGGCTGTCTGGTTCTGTGGCACTGGTGTGTGCGTGTGTGTGTGTGTGCGTGTGGCTGTCTGGTTCTGTGGCACTGGTGTGCATGTGTGTGCATGTGTGTGTGTGGCTGTCTGGTTCTGTGGCACTGGTGTGTGCGTGTGTGTGTGTGGCTGTCTGGTTCTGTGGCACTGGTGTGTGCGTGTGTGTGTGTGCGTGTGGCTGTCTGGTTCTGTGGCACTGGTGTGTTCGTGTGTGTGTGCGTGTGGCTGTCTGGTTCTGTGGCACTGGTGTGTGTGCGTGTGTGTGTGTGCGTGTGGCTGTCTGGTTCTGTGGCACTGGTGTGTGCGTGTGTGTGTGTGCGTGTGACTGTCTGGTTCTGTGGCACTGGTGTGTGCATGTGTGTGCGTGTGGCTGTCTGGTTCTGTGGCACTGGTGTGTGTGTGTGTGTGTGTGCGTGTGGCTGTCTGGTTCTGTGGCACTGGTGTGTGCATGTGTGTGTAAGCGTGTGGCTGTCTGGTTCTGTGGCACTGGTGTGTGCATGTGTGTGTGTGCGTGTGGCTGTCTGGTTCTGTGGCACTGGTGTGTGCGTGTGTGTGTGTGTGCGTGTGGCTGTCTGGTTCTGTGGCACTGGTGTGTGTGTGTGTGTGTGTGTGGCCGTGACTGTGGCGCTGGGGAGTGTGGCTGTCAGGCTCTCTGAGGTGCTTTTGCCGGAGGCAGCGCTGGCGTGGCGGTGACGCTCTAGGCGCTGTGTGCCGGCATGTGGCCCCGGTCTCAGCGCCGCGTGGGCCACACCCCAGCCCTCCCCGCAGACTCGCCACGAGTCTGTGCCCCCGCCGTGGCAGCTGTCCTCAGAGCAAGGGGTCCGCCCCGAGGGCAGGGCACCTCCCCAGGCTCCAGCCAGGGGCCCAGGCTCCGGGGCACCTCACGGACGCTGTCAGCTCGATGCAGCAAAGCCACTGTGGGCAGAGGCAGCCGGACTGGTCGTTGTGTCCAGCCCCGCCGTGTGTCCAGCCCAGGCCAGCCCCTGACTCCCCAATGCCAAGTGCCCTCGTGTCTTCCTGTGTCTTATTCATCAGTTTAAAACTTCCTGGTGGGGGAATTTCCACGTCCCTGCCGTCTCCCACAGCCTAGTGCGGCCTCCTCCTCCCTCCTCCTCTTCCCTCCTCCCTCCCCCTTCCCCCTCCCCGGCGCCGCCACCCACGCTGGCTGCTGTGGAGACGCCGCAGCCAGTGTTTCAGCGTGTCATGACAGACACATCACTCACACTTGTGACCCCTACACACAGGGGCAGAGACAGACACACACAGGGACACAGGCACAGGCGGTGTGAGACACATACGGACACCCGGATGGGCACACTGACACACAGCCCCGGGGCCTCCACGCACACGTGTGTGTGTGTGTGTGTGTGTGTGTGTGTGGCTTGAGCTGCGCGGCGTGTGTGTGTGTCTGGGGAGCCTGTGTGTGTGTGTGTGTGTGTCTGGGGAGCTGCGCGTGTGTGTGTGTGTGTGTCTGGGAGCCGTGTGTGTGTCTGGGAGCCATGTGTGTGTGTGTGTCTGGGGGAGCCACGTGATGTGTGTGTGTGTGTCTTGGGAGCCGGCGTGCGTGTGTGTCTTGGAGCCACATGCGCGTGTGTGTGTCGGGAGCCACATGCGCGTGTGTGTGTACTGGGAGCCACATGCGGCGTGTGTGTGCATGTGTAGCTGTGGCCGGGCCCTGCCCCTGCGTCTCCTCGTGTCCCCCAGCCCGAGGGCTCTGCCCGTTCTTGCTCGCGTGGCTGGTCTCCATCACCCTTTCCGCATGGGCACCCCGACATGAAGGGTGTGGAGTGGCCAGCGCAGTCTGCCTCCCCAGCCGTGGACCTGGTGCCACGTGGCCCACGTGTGGCTGGAGCCGGGTAGGCCTGGAAGCCGCCGCCTCCCGTGACGCGTCTCGGCTCCTCCCTGTGCGTAAGGGGGTGGGTGAGTCCCGGGCACCGCGTGGCCCCCGCCCCAGGGCTGGTTCCCTGTGCCAAGCACACTCGCCCTTCCCGCTGCAGAAGGAGCCTCGGGGCCACCTTCGTGGGGGGCAGCGTGGACTAGTCCAGGCTTGCTTTTGAGTTGAATATTGCAGAGCCAGCCTCCGAGCACTGTGGGGGGTCGCTTCCTGTCTGTGCTCCCCACCTACCCCCAGGGCGCGGGGGTCGGAGGCTGCAGTGAGAGCTTCCCCCACAGCTGAGCTCTGGCCCTGGGGTCACACGGGCCCCTAAACTGTTTGCAGGTGCCAAGTAGGACTGCCGCTGCCTGTCCTGAGCGTGCGGCTCCCACCCCCGTAGCACCAGGGCACACGCTTGTGAGCACTGTCACGTCCACTCACACCTGCCATGCCCATACACTCCTGAGCAGTCACACCCACTCACACCTGCTCACACCTGTCACGCCCACTCACACCTGCCATGCCCATACACTCCTGAGCAGTCACGCCTACTCACACACCTGCTCACACCTGTCACGCCCACTACACCTGCTACGCCCATACACTCCTGAGCAGTCACGCCCACTCACACACCTGCTCCCACCTGTCACGCCCACTCACACCTGTCACGCCCATACACTCCTGAGCAGTCACGCCCACACACCTGCTCACACCTGTCACGCCCACTCACACCTGCCATGCCCATACACTCCTGAGCAGTCACGCCCACTCACACACCTGCTCCCACGCCCATACACTCCCTGAGCAGTCACGCCCACTCACACACCTGCTCCCACCTGTCACGCCCACTCACACCTGTCACGCCCATACACTCCTGAGCAGTCACGCCCACTCACACACCTGCTCCCACCTGTCACGCCCACTCACACCTGTCACGCCCATACACTCCTGAGCAGTCACGCCCCTCACACCTGCTCCCACCTGTCACGCCCACTCACACCTGTCACGCCCATACACTCCTGAGCAGTCACGCCCACTCACACACCTGCTCACACCTGTCACGCCCACTTCACACCTGTCACGCCCATACACTCATGAGCAGTCACGCCCACTAACACACCTGCTCACGCCTGTTGCGCCCACTCACACCTGCCATGCCCATACACTCCTGAGCAGTCACGCCCACTCACACACCTGCTCCCACCTGTCACGCCCACTCACACCTGCCATGCCCATACACTCCTGAGCAGTCACGCCCACTCCACACCTGCTACGCCCATACACTCCCTGAGCAGTCACGCCCACTCACACCTGCTCACACCTGTCATGCCCACTCACACCTGCCATGCCCATACACTCCTGAGCAGTCACGCCCACTCACACACCTGCTCCCACCTGTCACGCCCACTCACACCTGCTACGCCCATACACTCCTGAGCAGTCACGCCCACTCACACACCTGCTCACACCTGTCACGCCCACTCACACCTGTCACGCCCATACACTCCTGAGCAGTCACGCCCACTCACACACCTGCTCACACCTGTCACGCCCACTCACACCTGCTACGCCCATACACTCCTGAGCAGTCACGCCCACTCACACACCTGCTCACACCTGTCACGCCCACTCACACCTGTCACACCCATACACTCCTGAGCAGTCACGCCCACTCATACACCTGCTCACACCTGTCACGCCCACTCACACCTGCCATGCCCATACACTCCTGAGCAGTCACGCCCACTCACACACCTGCTCCCACCTGTCACGCCCACTCGCCCCGTGCCCTGCCTGTGTGAGACCTGCAGCAGAGCCCAGGCCAAGGTTGGCCCGTGGCTGCCCAGGCCTCGGTGCTTCGCTTCAGAGGCCCACAGCACAGGTGCCAGGAGGACACCGGGCTTGGGTGCCTTCGGGGCAGGCCTGGTCTGTGTGGGGCGGCCGGCCCTGGGCATCTGTCTGGACTCCTGTGGCAGAGCCGGTGCGTCCAGCGTGGTCCCCACCTTCCCTCCCCTGCAGGCCAGTGTCCATGGCCCCTCTGAGCCTCCCCCTGCTGGCTGGACTCCGGGCCCCTCTGAGCCTCCCCTCCCCTGCAGGCGCGGTACAAGCAGAGCCTGGACCCGACCGTGGACGAGGTGAAGAAGCTCTGCACGTCTCTCCGCCGCAACGCCAAGGAGGAGCGTGTCCTCTTCCACTACAACGGCCACGGGCGTGCCCGGCCCACCGCCAACGGCGAGGTCTGGGTCTTCAACAAGGTGGGTGATGGGGTGCCGGGTGCGGTTCAGGACCCTCCGCAGGAGTCTGTGTCCGAGGGAGGGCGAGGCCCAGGTGCCCGTGGCCATGTCCCTGGGCTGCTGTGCCCGACTCTGGCATCAGCAGGTGCCCGCACTTCTGTGCGCAGGCGACAGGCCCGGCCCATTCTCTCCGGCCTGCTGCTCGCTGGTAGGTTCTGGTACACGTCTGCGACTCGCGCCCTTGGCAGAGCCCCTCGGTGCCTGTCTGGGTGGGCACCTGGGGGCCGTCAGGCTCGAGGCTCTGAGGACCCTGCAGTGCCACTGCCGCAGCTGCCCGAGCCCTTGGCCTCCCGCGGTTCCTTGCCAGAGCAAAGCCTGTTTCTCCAGGTTTCTCCAGGGCGACAGTATGCGTTTGTGCAGGTGCCAGAGAGCTCTGGGTGCCCTGACAAAACCCGGCGCAGAGCAGGAACCCCTCAGCCCCAGGGGAGAAAGACGCGAATCCGGCAGTTTCCAAAGGCTTCACTCGCGCTTGCTCTGGTGAACGATCCAGCGTCAGGACTTTAGGTCCTCGCTGGGCCCCGCCACGTGTAGGCTTAGAATCCTAGGCTGGATGGCGGCTACTGCGTGCTAAGGCCCAACAGGGAAGAGGAGAGAAGGAGAGAGGAGGCAGAGGGCAAAGAGGAAGCGAGTTGAAGGCGCCTAGAGAGCAAGCTATGGCTCTTGACGCTTTCAGCCAGACCCGCCCACATCAGGGGAAAGCAGTTAGGCCAGTTGCCCTCAGGTGCCTTCTCCCAGGACCTCACTGCACTTGGTCACTTGAATCCCGCTACTCATCGATTTGCTCGAGCGGGCGCCAGTAACATTTCCATTGGACCCTATCACGTGCCAATGTAGCCCAATGGCATCTGGTTGATTCAGGAATATGAAGAGCCTCAAACCGTTCCTTCAGGGTCTTGACAAGGAAGTCTGACCATCTTGTAGGTGGGCGGCCACGTGATCTTTTGACATCCCGTGGGATCCAGTCGGTAATGGCTCTAGTCCAGCGGTTGTCTCCAAATCGCGTTACATGTCCAGCCCATCTGATTTTCGATGCCTTGGCAAACGAGACAGCGTCCCTGATTCTGGAATAGCGACGGAGGTCGGAACTCTGGATTCCTTCTCTCACTTGAGTGAGGTGTGATATTCCAAGCATAGCTCTTTTGATTCCTCTCTGGGAGACCCGAATAGCATTCTCATCCTGCTTTCGTAGGGCCCAGGTCTCTGAGGACCTCACTAGCCCCACTGAAATGGTAATATCACCCCAGCCAGGGCTGCAGGCCCCAGGCAGACGAGGATGGAGCACCTGAGATGAACTATCTCGAATCCACAGGCATGCTCTCTACCAGTGGACAGTCTACAGCCAGGTTACATTTCTCCAAGCCTTCACAAGATTCTCATCTTTACTTCATAGTTGTTTTGCATATTAGCCTTTAGACTTATTAGAGAGCCACGTGTGCTTGCTTGGAGGCAAACAGCATTTCTATCATCTAATTACTTAGAGATCTGCCGTGACCAGGTAAATATACTGGTTAAGAACTAGCTAGTTCCTCAATGATTGTGGTAGCATGGGAGAAAATATTTATACCAGCTTTTGGGGAAACGCTGCGCCCCGGAAACCCGGGAGCAGGGTCAGGGTTCCCCTTCTGCCCCAGGGGATCAGCAGCCGGCGGACAGAGAGCGCGAGAATCCAGAGACGTTTCAAACGCTTTACTTGCACAGGTTCTGCAATGCAAATCAGCAAGAGGAAAAACCCCGAATTTGGGGTTCCCGGCTGGACCCGGCCCCATGTAGGCAAGATGGCTGCCACCGCGTCTTAAGGCCCTGCAGAGAGGAGACAGCGAAGAGCCAAAGCAGGGGAGGGCCAACAGCAGAGAGCCGGGAAAGCCAGCAGGCTACAGCTCACATCCCTGGGCACAGACTCCGAGGAGAGCAGTTGGGGTCAAATGCCCTCAGGCAGTTTCTCCCAGGACCTCACCTCGGCCCTTTGAGATGTTGATGTTCCAATCTGCCTTGGAAGCGGCTTCTGAGATGAGCTGTATCTCAGAACACAAAGGCATGCATCTGTACCAAAGAACATCTATAGCCAGTGTTTATTTTCCAAGCCTTCACCAGAGTCTCATCTTTAGTTCACGGTAGTTTTGTATTTTAGTTGCCTTTGAGTTATCAGGGAGCCATGCCTGCTTGCTCAGAGGGAAACACCATTTCTCTCTGGTCTCAGTACTTAGAGACCCAACGTGGCCAGGCAGATATACCAGTAAGATCTAGCTAGTCCCACGAGGCTTGTGGCGGCACGAGAGAATATTTACACCAGCCAGTACAGAAAACATGGTCAGATGCGCTGCCGCCTTCAAACCGTCTCCTCCTGCAAAGCGGCGCGGAGGCGGGTCCAGGCCAGGCGCAGAGGCTCTGGCGCAGGTGTCCTGCAACAGGCGGCGCTCCCACGCCGCTGGTCCTTTCTGTGTCACGTGCGTGTTGTGCCTTTGTGGTTGTGGGCAGGGGCCACCCCTCACTGCGCTCGGCTGCGCTTTGGGGACGCACCGTCCTGCTTTCCGGCTGCACCCCGTGCCCCCGCTGGACTCAGCTCTCCCCGGGAAATGGGCGCGAGGCAGTTCCCCGTGGCTTCCGGAGAGGACCGTGTACGCTGCACCCGCCCTCGCTCCCCCAAGGGGGTGACGGCCCCGCAGCACCCTGAGGCCCCCCACGGGCAGCTCCGTGCAGACGCCGTCCTGCCCCTCCGGAGCCCAGGCCAGCCCTAGCTGCTGTCTCCGCCAGCAGGCCCGGGCCTGGGGGAGCCAGTGGCCAGTGTCTGGAGTGGATGAGGGGGCCGGGCGCAGGCAGACAGACACCGGCCCTGGCCGGGTCCCAGCAAGCCTCGCTGGGGTTCACCTGCCCTTTGTCATGATTGAACAAAGGCCCGAGGACAGCACAGCGGGTGGGCCCTTGCCTTGCACGCAGCTGACCAGCTGACCGCTGACCGTGGTTTGAGCCCTGGCCCCCCGGGTACCCCCCCAGCACCGTCAGCAGTGACCCGCGAGTGCACCCAGGGGTGTCCCCAAGCCAACAGCAGATGGTGACACACTCCAGCTTATAAGAAAGGCCTGGGCGTGGCTTGCTGCCTCGGAGAGGCGGAGCAGTACTGCAGTCCGAGCCCCTCCCGGCGCCTGGGGAGTCCACGTCTTCAGGCAGGCAGACCCTCGACTGGGTCTTGATGGATACGCCCGGGGTCCCGGTCCCTCGAGCACAGAGCCAAGAGTCAGTCCCGAGAACTGGCAGGGGGATTCAAAACTGAAAAAAATAAGATAAAAAGATATGAAATGTCTCAGTGAAGCTGAGAGATGGGGCTGGGCCCAGCTCCGCCTGGGGGTCAAGAGGTCCTCAGGCATGAGTCAGAAGAGGCACCTCAGGGCGAATATAAAGAATTCAAACAAGCAGTGATGAAATTATGCTTGTCAAGACCTATAGGGTAGGTTAGAGCCGTGCTTCAGGGAAGGAACAGGAGCAGGACTCAGCAGAGGGGAATAAGCAGCGGAGGTAGCGGCCGAGGCTGGTTTTCTTGAAAAGATCAATAAAATTGACAAATCTCTGGTCAGACCGGATGAAAGCCCTTGAGTACTGAGACTGTCAGCATTTGGGGCGGAGGCGGAGATCCACACAGAGGCGCTGCAGGCCCGGCCTGAGGTGATGGGGCGGACGGGTGGGCTTCGTGTCCAGCCCTCAGGGATGGGGCCGGGATCAGAGCAGCGATGGAGAGGGGCCAGGGGCAGGGCAGGTACTGGAGTGAAGGAAATTCAGGACCAGGAGATTCACTTCCGACTGGTGCCGCCCTGAGCCCGGCTGCACCAAGCATGTGGGGCAGCTGGACAGCGGCTCAGGCCCAGTGTCCAGTCAGCCCTGGGCAGCAACTCTCAGGCCCAGTGTCGGCATTACCCTGGGCAGCGGCTCCAGGCCCACAGTGTCCGCCTGGGCAGCACGCACCCACCAGGTAGATCCACCTCACCCCACCGCTAGGTATGGCCCTAGTTTTAAAAATAAAAATAGGGGGCGGAGCGATAGCCCAGCGGGTAGGGCGTTTGCCTTGCACCGCGGCCGGCCTGTGCCGGCCTGGGTTCGATCTCCGGCATCCCATATGGTCCCCTGAGCACCGCCAGGAGTGATTCCCTGAGTGCAGAGCCAGGAGTAACCCCTGAGCATTGCGGGTGTGGCCCAAAA
>JAJIBD010012079.1:0-44677 GCA_021461705.1 Cryptotis parvus
GACAACCCTTTAATATATGTTCTGTAGTCCACAATCTGGAAGGGAAGGAAAAGAGAAAGAGATAGAGAGAAAGAGAAAGAAATAAAAAAAAAACCCAGGCGGGCTGGGGGAGGGGGAGGAACCGGGGACATTGGTGGTGGGAGATGGGCACTGGTGGAGGGGATGGGTGCTGGAACACTGTATGACCAAAACCCAAATATGAACATCTTTGTAATTGTATATCTCACGATGGTATAATAAAATACTTTAAAAAAAAAAAGAAAAAAGAAAAATCCTTCAAAAAGAAATAGTAGCATTCCTCTCACTCACTTTCTTCTGCCCTCCTTCTTGCCCTATCTCATTTAATCTCTTTCTCTCTCAACAAACACCATACATACATACTACATATGAACAATGGGAGTTCATATGTAGTATGTAAAGGGAGAACCATTGTTCTCTCTATCTATCTATCTTTACTTATCTCTTTCTCTCTCAACAAACACCATACATACATACTACATATGTGCAATGATTACAAACATTCAGAAGATACACCAAAGCCATGCACACGGTCTTACAGCACATTTTGAATTATTCTGAATATAAGAATTCAACAGGCATGTATTTCAACTGGAAGTTATAGTCCTTAACAACCTCAACTGCTTTCTAATAGGAAGGAAGCTTGAAATATAATGCCTTTCTATATAAAAATCAGCAGAAACTCCCAACTGTTTAACAAAATGCGCTGTGTTTGGGTGATTGTAGGGTACTTACTATTACCTTTGCTTATCGTTGCCTAAAATTAAAGAGAAAATAAAACACTATTGAGGCTCAGGTATGTTAAATTCTGCATCTGTTACACATCTGTTAAAAATGGTAATCTATAAAATATCAATATATATCAAAATATATCAATGGAAAAGACATAAACTGAATATAAAGAGTTCATTTTTAACCTGCTTGAGGTTTCAACAGGTTTATGTCCCATGCAGATAACACTGTTTTGGAAAAAAATTAGTTTCCATAAGTTATATAGCTTTTACAAGTTTTAAATTTTATTCACTTTATTTGTATAGCTTTTATAATATTTTAAAATCTTCACAATTTTAAAATGAAAATACGTGTATATAAAATGAAATCATTTAGCCTCTATCTTGTATACTGTCATATTATATATGTGAATTGAAAAATGCAATAAAATTAATGTCTGGAGCAGACATGTGAACTTACCATCACAAATAATGAGCTTAGTGAATGCTCATCAAGGTCACCGTTGAATTCAGCTGAAACAAAATATAGAGCAAGCATCAGTCAAATACATTTCCTTTGTATTCAATCAGAATACTCTTCTTAATTCGTATTAGAGAAACACAATACACATCAACTTTACTCTCAAAGAACATCACCAAAGTTCATGGAACAAAAAGATAGAAGGAATTTAATATAAACTGAAAATCAGCCCAGAATATATAAAATAGGAGTTATCAAAGTGTGTATTTATGAGCGCCGTCTTTCACCTACACACATACCTTTCTCTCTCTCTCCCTACTGTTAACCTTTACCTGGTCCTTTAGGCCTTTCAATCTATAGGAAACCACCAACATATATGTAAGAATCACTACATTGGGGCTGGAGAGAAAGGGCCAAGAGCAGGGCTCTTGCCTTGCATCCAGCCCACCTTGTTTTGATCCCCTGCATCCTATATGGTCTTCCAAGCACCCTCCAGGAGTAATTCCTTAGTGCAGAGCCAGGAGAAACCCAGGAGCATTGCTGGGTGTGCACCCAAAATTGGAAAAATAAGACTCAAGATACAGATTCAAAAAAGGATCAAAACCCATCGCGCACTTCCCATCACTTTAGGAAAACCATTGGATCTAATAGACTGAAGGTAATAGAAAGCTCCCAATTATTAGTATAGATATTTTCAGCAAATGAGCCAAGCTAGAATAGTTACAAATACCAGATGTTGCTAATATCTATATAACAAAACAGAAAAATCATGGAGGAGCACTACATCTCAAATTCTTCCCTCTCCCACAGCATCTCTTCCCTTCTCCTTCTATTACTGTTCTCTCTTTCCCTTTCATCCCTCAACTTCTCTCCCTCACAAGCTCCTCCTGCTTCACTCACTCTCTCCAGTTCTTATTTTCTCCATCCTCATACACATGTACTCTTCTAGATATCTCTCTAGTTCCTTCTCTCTCCCTTTATAATATAGCAGTCAAATCAATCATATTCTCACCATTACTACAGAGATTCAGGGAAATATACCTCAACACAGACACACATGCAAACAACCTCACACCACTGTGGAGAATCTATGGTATTTAGTCAATGACAGGACCCTAGAGATAGCACAAGAGTTAAAGCATGTATTTCATATGCAGCCTACCGTGGTTCATAGTTAGCAGTTCCCATAGACACACAGGAAAAACCCACCACACCTTTCCCAAAATAAATAAATAAAGACATATGACTATGACATTTTACACTGGGCATCCTAACTTAACCTCACTCACCTGAAAAAACCCCATAAGGAAGAAGGATGTCTCAATAGACTGAAGATAATAGAAATCCCCCAATTATCAGCACAGACATATTTTCAGTCGAGGAGCCAAGCCAGAATACTTACCCACAGTAGATGGTAAACATTCCTATAATGACAAAATAGAAAAATTATGAGTTTCGGCTATGTTATGACCTATATACTTTGCTTCACATAGGGAATATTAAAAACCCAAGATAGAAAATACTCTAGCAGACCAAACATTTAACTGTTGAAAAGAAACAAACTCTTATGGGAGGAGTTCTATGTCAAAAACATCAGAGTTGCAATGCCAAAATTGGTAATCTACTCAGAAAGCATGTTTTTGATATAAAAAAATACATTTCCATGCAATGTACACAAAGTCCTTATACAACATGAATGAAAGTTATTTAATATCTATGTTGTAAACTTTGAGAGTTGCTACTGGCTCTCCCCCGTGACCAGCCCCTCACGAGGCGCCCGGGAGGGATGGTGGGTTCTAGCCCTGGCCCACCACCCCAGCAGAGCCTCGCAACAAGCCAGACAACCCCCACTCCATGAGGGCCTCCATTTTCCACATCCGGACTTTTGTCTCTTCAGACCTCCACCCAGCAGATCAGCCTATCAGCGCCCGGCTCATCGAGTTCCACCCTGCAGCCGTCTTTCTTAAATCCAGCTCAAACCTCCACCCAGCAGACCAGCCTATCAGCGGCCGCAGGGTTCATCAATAAATGCTGGACTTAGAGATGCCTACAAGAATATGCTACCTGCACGGCAGAGCCTGGCAAGCTACCCGTGTTGTATTTGATATATATGCCAAATACCAGTAACAATTATAGACCTCATTCCGGAATGGATTGAGGCTCTTTATGTTCCTGGAGCAAGCAGATGCCTTGGGCTCTACTAGCATGAGACAGGACATATGGAGATGTTACTGGGGCCCGCTCGAGCAAATCGATGATGAACGGGAAGACAGTGATACAGTGACAGTTGTAAACTTTACTGTTTTCATATGTGAATTCTAAAAAGACAGCAATACAATTAATTTCTATCAGACACAGAAAAGTGACCTTACCTTTGACACTGATGAAGTAGTTGCATTATGTTCAATTTTTGCTGCATCATCCTGATCAAGTTTCGGTCTAACAATAATAACTAAAAGAAGCAGAGTAACTGTCATTTCATTATTTAAACTGAGCACAATCAGAGAACTCTCCTGGATTGAAAAAAGAACACTGCAAATCAATAAATACAGTAAACATGATTTTACTCTCAAAGAGTAAAATTACCAATGTTGGTATACTAGACAACTGACCACATTCTCACTGATAGATCTTTTTAAGAAAACTGGTTGGCACACTTATCTGGAATACAAAGTGTGGGGGAACCTAGAATCTCATAATTGAAATTAAACTCCCATTCAACACTGAAAAGGAAGGTTGAAGATAATAAATATTTACTTATAAATATATATAAGTAAAGCAGAATATTTCTAAAAGATAAAGTCTCCTCATAAGAGGAGTAACACAATATTAATAGCAGTATATTAATGTTAGTATCAATAATATCTCTATATTAGTAGCAATATAGTTTTTTAAAACAAAAACTCTTCACAAGAAGAGTAACCCTATATTAACGTGAAGTAAGAAAACTAAAGTAAAAAGTAAACAACTTTTTGACTCCAGAAATGAAAACTACCCCTGAACAAAGCAGATGAAATGAATCTGAGGAAAGAAGGCAGATTTGAGATGAATACAGAAATAGATGAGGCAAATGTGTGCAGAGAAGTCAGTGTGCCTGAGGAGCACGGATCTTCTTTCAAATGTGACTCACAGCATCTAATTTTAAAATTAACTGATATATCACCTCTGGCTTGCTTTTATCCAAGGAAAAGTGCAGTTTTGTAAGATTACTGAAGTCCCAGATATTTGCCATATGCTTCTTAAAAAAAAAATTCAGTATAATAGGCAAAAAAATGCACACGATGGCCTCTAAGACTGTGTATTGCAATCCACAATATGTAAGAGAAGGAAAAGAGAGAGAGAGAGAGAAAAGAGATAAAGAACCTGTCATGGAGGCAGGCTATGGGGGGGGGGGGAGGGAACTGGGGACATTGGTGTCGGGAAATGGGCATTGGTGGAGGGCGGGTGCTGGAACACTATGTGATCGAAACCTCCAAACATGAACAACGTTGTAATTGTATATCTCACGGTGGTATAATAAAATATTTTTAAAAAAATCAGTATAAATATAGTGTTTTCATTGTGTGGTTCAGTAATTCTCACAATACACATGGGGCTGTCCTCTAAATTTGGTCACTACTAGTGATGAGGCAAAAATAAAAATATTGATTGCTGAGCACATACTTCCTATACCCAGCTGGTTTATCATATCCTAAAAAAGCCAATTTTATCATATAATCTACATATGTCATCCTAGAAATTCATTGAATTGCATCAAATGACTATATTCAGACAGAATCCTGCCTGGGGTGGTTATACCCAGTTTAGTGAAAATCAGCAAATATAAACATCTTTCCAAGGATGATTACTCCAACAAATTTTAACAACATATCATATGATATCACCATGAAATTAAATGTTTTTCTTATTTCAATAACTGAGTTCTCAAACCACAAAAAGTACTGAATGAGCATTAAACATGAATCAGAGTAAAAGGAATCAGACTGAAAAAGAGACCAACTAGATAGGGTTCTAGGGAAGAGAGACTATCAAAATATGGGGGAAATATTCAGGATTGCCATTGACAAAATGAGATAAATAATATATGAGTAGAGGAAATTTTAATGCAGTGCACTTTTTAAATGCAGCACATTAGAATGACAATTTCATGGTGTGCATTCGTTGAAACACATAGTACACAAGCAAAGAGTCACCCTTCATAAAACTGTGGAATTTACTGAGCAATGATATCAAATATTGGTTTCTAATCTATGACATATGTGTCACAGAAATGAGATTTTAATAATCAGAAAGATTAAAGTTATCAATGATATGCTGATATAGGAACATTTTATACTATCTATTTATGGTAATTAAAACATAAACCTAAATAACCTTTGGTAATTAATAAAGAATATATTGACAGTGCTAACTTAAAAAGAAGCAGCTATTTCTGCAGATGTTAAGAATGAGGTTGGTATTAAACACTAGTCAATGATTTACCATTCATGGTGAACAAACAAGATGCATTTGTATTTTCACTTGTGACCTGCAGCACTATTGCCAAGGTCATTGAAAATAATAGCACAAAAAAATGCTATGTTTTTGCAATAAGACCTAAATATGTGGCTCTGAGTCACTTGTCACTTGTCCTCCCATTGTTCATTGATTTGCTCGAGCGGGTGCCAATAATATTGCCATTCGTTGGGAATGAGGTCCATTACTGTTACTGTTTATGGCATATAGAATACTCCAAGGGTATCTTGCCAGGCTCTGCCATGTTTGATTAACTATTTATAATATCGATATTTTCCTAATCAATATGTTGGAAGGAAAATTAAGTGGAACTATGTCATAAATATGGGGAAAGCATCTGAAATCAAACTGGAAAAAGGAGATTTGAAAAATTTTTTAATGAATACCATTAAAAGATATATTAATAGTTTTGAGGTGACTACTAGAGTATCCCACCCACATGGCAGAGCCTGGCAAGCTACCTGTGTCGTATTTGACATGCCAAATACCAGTAACAATTATAGATCTTATTCCCATGACCTGATGGAATGGTTTGAGACTCTTTATGTTCCTGGATTGGGCTGATGCCCTTGGGCTATCTCGCATGTGACAGGACGTATTGAGCTGTTATTGGTGCCCGCTCCAGCAAATCGATGATATATGGGGAAGACAGTGATACAGTGATACCATTAAAAGGTACCATTCTGTATTGTTGAAGGACAGGTTTACCTATTCTGGGAGTTTTGTTGTTTTGCCCACTCCCAGCTTAATCTACTTAAGTCAAGGTTCATTCTAATGAGATTTCTCTTCTATGTAAACACTGCTAGAGGGTGTGGCAGTTACAGAAGTCACCTTGATTGAATAACTTCTGACTTATACATCTACTAAGACTTCTATGTTTTCTAGATTGGGCACAGCTCCTCTTTATACCCACTGCACCCAGCGTGGGACAGTTAGAATTTACCAGGAGACTACCACCCTGGCTACGCTGAGACTATAGGAAGTCTATCACTGTATCACTGTCTTCCCGTTCATCATCGATTTGCTCGAGCGGGCCCCAGTAACATCTCCATATGTCCTGTCTCAAGCTAGTAGAGCCCAAGGGCATCTGCTTGCTCCAGGAATATAAAGAGCCTCAATCCATTCCGGAATGAGGTCTATAATTGTTACTGGTATTTGGCATATCAAATACAACACGGGTAGCTTGCCAGGCTCTGCCGTGCAGGTAGTATACTCTTGTAGGCATCTCAAAGTCCAGCATTTATTGATGAACCTCACGGCCGCAAGCTGTGATAGGCTGGTCTGCTGGGTGGAGTTCTGATGAGAGAGAAGTCGGATGTGGAAAATGGAGGCCCTCATGGAGTGGGGGGTCGTCTGGCTTCTTGCAAGGCTCTGCTGGGGTGGCGGGCCAGGGCTAGAACCCGCCATCCCTCCTGGGCGCCTTGTGAGCGGCTGGGCACAGGGAGAGCAAGTAGCAGCTCTGCCCCATGTCTGTCTCTGGATCAGCATACCTGGGCCGGATTAAAAAAGATTGGAGCAGGGTGGATCTCGATGAGCCGGGCTGTGATAGGCTGGTCTTCTGGGTGGACTTCTGACGAGAGAAGTCCGGATGTGGAAAATGGAGGCCCTCATGGAGTGGGGGTCGTCTGGCTTGTTGCAAGGCTCTGCTGGGGTGGTGGGCCAGGGCTAGAACCCACCATCCCTCCCGGCCTAGGAAGTCTATAGGAAGGATCATACTAGTTTGCTCTAAGCAGGTGAGTGTGACCCTTTCAGTACACTAGAACAAGATACTCAGAATAATCCTGGTGCAGATAATAATAAGAAGGACCTTGTGGGTACCATCTAGATTACATGAAGCTCATGAAGTTAAAATGTATTACTTTATATCAGCCCTCTCTCTCTCTGTTTTATATAAGAGATAATCTTGGTAGAAAGGATTAGACCTTGGCATAACCTTTGTTTGTACCTGCAATAGGGTGTGGCACTACACTCTGTTTAGAGTTCTTTGTTGACATGGCCCTCCTGATTGGATTACTTTGGTGTATATAAGGGGCTGACTTGAGGCCCCTTCACACTTTTACCTTTTACCTTTTGGGCTTTTTGGCTCCTGTGGCTTTTGGCCTCTCGGCCTCAGCCTTTGTTTTTGGCTTTTTGCTCTTTGGTCTTTGGAGAGTTAGGCTCTTTTGTATGGCCTAAATTCAGACCACAGCTAGAGTTTATTCATTATATTGGATTGCTGTGGAAGAGCTTTTGCACTATTAAAAGCCATTTTTGGAACTGCACCGGACTCGTGAGTTTTCATCTGTTCTCCTGGCGTCCTCGGAGGTAGAAGAAAACTTCTGCCCTGACATTGTCGGGGACCCCGGCGGCATTCCCGACATCTGGCGTCCCTGGGTGGGCATCCCCACACTGTATCCTTTCTACAATCAAGTGCAGTGGCTCTGAGTACATTTTAATAATAATTCTTGAATTGAGTTAATAAATTCCACCTACCTTCATCAGATTTATGACTCGGGTAAATCTTCTTATGTCTCAAATTATGAAACTTTAACATCCAACTCCATGCAGGAGAACAACCAGAGGTAGTCTTCACTTCCCCTAGACAGTCTGACAGAGGCATTACAATAAAGAAAGGGGTTGACTTCTGGTTGCTAGAGGTTCACAGAAATTCAGTAATAATTTATGCAATAATGATTAACCAAATGTTAATCTTTAAATAAGAAAACATTGCTTGTGGCAATATTTAGAGGATGTTGTTATGAGGGAAAAAAAAGCCAGACAAAGAAAGAGCCGCTCTGTCTAATTTGATTTTGTGTAATCTCAAGTTGTCCAATTTATAAATGCAGATATTGTAAGCATGGTTTCCTGGAGTTGTGGAAGTGATGATAAAACATTGACCACCAATCATAAGTTGATCACTGATTATTCATATATTGTCATATGCTTGATCATGTCAAACTTAGGGTGTTCTATGACTATGGTTTACACCTACACCTGTGGTTTTTTTTTTTTTTTTTTTTTTTGGGTCACACCGGCGATGCTCAGGGGGTTTCTCCTGGCTCTGCACTCAGGAATTACTCCAGGTGTCGCTCAGGGGACCATATGGGATGCGGGGATAGAACCGGGCCCGCATGGGCCGGCCGCGTGCAAGGCAAGCGCCTACCTGCTGTACTATCGCTCCAGCCCCCACCTGTGTTTTATTACTTCTATCACAAAAGTACCAAATGATCTCCGAACTTCAGCTTCTACTGGAGATCCCAGAGTCCCTAGCAGAGACTAAAACTCTGTCCAATGATCCTGTAGCCTTTCAAAAGCTCCCACCTGACATAATGTCATGTGCCTTTTCTCCAAAAATAATCACCATCTCCCTGGAGGAATAACACTGATGGTGATTGAATGAGACATCTACCTATTAATCCAAAACTTACATATTTATTTCCCATGCTAGAGATCAAGCCCAGGACTTGACACATGTAGTGAGTCATATCCCCAGCCAAAATGAACATTAATTATTACATTGTATTTGACCAAAACAATTTTACCAGAGCTTACTTGCTACCACAAGGTTTGGAATTCTTGAAAGACATTGTAGCAACAGTGGTCTAATCAACATAGACAATACAAACAGAGGATAACCCATAAAAGACATAACATGTAAAATTTTGACCCAAGATATGATCAATCCCATTTACCCATTTTATTACAGCATTTGGGATTCAATTTATTGACATAATTTTTAGCTGTAAGTCACTTGTCACTTGTCTTCCCGTTGTTCATCAATTTGCTCTAATCCATTATTGTTACTGTTTTTGGCTTATCGAACACACCACGGTTAGCTTGCCATATTAAACACCATAAATTTATTCCTGGTGATAAATGATAAAATAGTTCACAGGAGATACACTATATCTTTCATTTTGCCTCTTCTATTTTCTGACATAAACATCATAAAATTCACGTCTATGTTCAGCAAACAAGGCTAGATCACCAATATCTCAACTGCATATAAGCAGTCAATTCCGTCAAAAGAAATACTAATTTGAACAAATTTGCCACTGACTGATAATAATAAATTGCCAACTAAATACTGGTTTGATGTTCAAACTCTCACAAATAAATCAGTTTGGGGTCAAATTCTACTAATTAGATAATCAAGTAATAATAATAGTTATAAGAATATTTCCATATGAGTGTAGCAATCATGAAGTTACACAATAACATTTTGGGTCAGTGAAAATACCTTGGTGGGATTCAAGAACCATATGGGGATCAAGCCAAGGTCTGATAAAGAAAAAGCAAGCACCCTACACAATGTACAATTTCTCCAGCCCTATCATTTTTTTTTTATTTATTTTTTTGCTTTTTCGGTCATTTCTAGTAATGCTCAGGAGTTTCTCCTGGCTCTGTACTCAGGAATTACTCGTGGAAGTGCTTAGGGGATCATATGAAATGCTGGGGATAGAACCGGGGTCAGCGACATGCAAGGCAAACTCCCTACACACTGTACTATCACTCCAGCCCCATAGCCCTATTTATTTATTTATTTGTTTGTTTGTTTGTTTGTTTGTTTGTTTTTGCTTTTTTGGGGTCACACCTGGCAATACTCAGGGGTTACTCCTGGTTCTGCACTCAGGAATCACTCCTGGTGGTGCTGGGGGACCATATGGGATGCCGGGGATCGAACCCTGGCCAGCATGGGCCGGCCGCGTGCAAGGCAAACGCCCTACCCACTGGGCTATCGCTCCAGCCCCCTATTCATTTTTAAAAACTGAAAGTTATTACTGAAAATTGTCCTGAATGATAATGGTAATTTATAAGGAAAATGTGATATACACAGACAGGATCACCACACACAAGCCACAGATAGATTCTTGCTACTTGTTTCTAGACTCAGATCACACAGTGCCTACAAAAATGTGATCAGAAGATCCAGAGAGATAACATAGTGCTAGGGCACTTGCCTTGCATGAGGTGAGTTCGGTTTGACCCCCAAAGACTCATAGATTGTACTGAGCCCTGTTAGGTGTGATTCCTGAATGCAGAACCTGTAAGCCTGAGCACTGTTCGTTGTAAGCCCTGAGCACTGTCCAGTGTGTTGTCCCCCTCGACCACAGCCCCACCAAAAATATGTAGTCAGATTTTGTTTTTAGTTCATATTCTATAAGCCTCGAGCCATTTCCCATAATGTTTCAGAAATGTAGGTAGCTCCAGAAACTAAATGCAGCAAAAATGTTCTACACAACTTATATAAGTTGTGTGCTCAGCTACTGATTCCAGAATACTTACCAATACCTTGAATTTCATCATTCTCCTGCAATAATAGAGAAGGAAAAACTATGAGAATACCATGTAGTCCAATTTTCATAATAATCTCATTTTCTTTAAGACCCTGCTAAATGAGATGGGAAACTGGGAAAGTAAAGAATCTATGTCATGCACAGAGGAGTTGCAAATAAAATACCCTTCTCTTGAAGACTGTACCGCCCCACTTTATTGTGCTTGGCATTTATAAATTTGTCAATTCAAGGTTTCTAGGGTTAAAAATTCCCTACCCTAAAAATACTTTTGTAGAACAAAACCACCCAGTTTGGACAATCTTTCAAAATAAGTATCACTGACTAGAATATCCACCCTCTAAGTTAAATAATACAGAAATTTTCTGACACAGTGGTTCAGTTCCATAACAAAAGACAACAAAACTATATTGCTGCATCAGAGAAAGTTAACCTTACCGGACATGTATTTGAGTTGCCCTCTTTGGGGGCACTGCTCTCCCTGTTCTGGGAATGACGAATCTAAAAGAAAACAGATGAAGGATCAGTAGAGTGGTGATGCTACGCAGGATTGACTTACTGGATTTGAACAAAGTCCTGGGGTGGATGAGGCTAATTAGCAGAAATGGACAGAGCTTCTGGTGCAGTAGCAGACAAATATTAGCAGTGTTGGAAGGACAGAAAAAAGGAGTGGTGTGGAAGGACACTGCAGTGCTCAGAGAACCATTGGCATTGCTGAATACTGAACACGAGCTGACCACATGCAAGAGAATCTTTTCAACTACATGATAACATTCATTGACATTACTTGGCAGTTGGTTATCTGACTGTGTGATCTAGGAACACAGAACATATCAAGAAATAGTGATCCACTGTAAATTGAGAAAAATTTATGTCTGCTAGATAGAAATAGAAAAATAGAAATGGAAAAAATTTAAAATTAGGACCTCCTGCTCGTTAAAACAATTCTCTCATTTCTGCAAGCAGTCCTGCTAGACAACGTTGAAAAATTGGTTTAGCAACAACTAGTGACCACACATTGCAAAAGACATTGATATCTATTTGGCCATTGAATATCTAGTTATGTGACCTGAGTTTTCATAACATTTCAAGAATTAGCGTTTCTTGGGGCCAGAGTGAAAGAACAGCAGGTAAGGCACTTTTTTTTTTGCATGCTGCGGATTGAACTTGGCTGACCCAGGTTCAATCCGCAGCATGTCACATGGTGTCCCAAGACCCACCAGGAGTGCTGTCTGAGTGCAGAGCCAGAAGTAAACTCTGAGCACAGCCAGATAGGCTCCCCAAACCCATTAAAAAAAGGGAAGAAAGGAAAGAGGAGAGCTTATTTTATTAATTCTTTATTTTTATGGGTCACATCAAGTGGTGCTCATGGCTTACCTTTGGGTTCTGTATTCAGGGCTCACTCCTGGCAGGGCTCAGGAGTCATGTGGCGTGCCAAGAATCAAACCTGGGTTGTATGTGTGAATAGCAAGTGCCCTACCCACTGCACTATTTCTTCAGCCCTGGTGGTGCTTCTTTTTTAAATTGAGTGATAATTATAGCAACTAATTTGATACTGAAGAGAAAAAAGATCTGATGAAAGAATAAAAGTATCAATCACAATGATAATAGAGAGGGTAAGCTAAACAAGTGGTGAAACATACTTTGAAAAGAAAACAAGCAACACTATAGTATTCATAGCATTCTGATGACCTTTATGAACTTAATATTAACATAACATACAAGAGTACCTCTAGCAGGACGAAGGGTTTTGAGCCTTCTTACTGTTAATCAATTTCAAATGTGAACAGAGTGCAGTAGGAAATCATGGAAACTCTACCCAATATATTTATTGCAACCATCTTAAATCCACATTCAATATTTATAAAGAATTATTTTAATTAATAATAGAAGGTATGTTTAAAAATAATTTTTGGAGGAATTTTGGCCATATCGCACAATTTCTGAGGGTGCAATAATTAATTTCTAGCAAACATGAGGTGCCAGGATTGAACCAAGGTATGCAGCCAGCAAACAAGCTCCTGCATCTTTGATTTATTTTATGTTATTTATTGGGTCATAGAATATCCAGATATGGGACCTAAGGTTGCAGAACATCTCAAGAAATAGAGCATTCTTTTAAATGAAAATAGAATTATGGTTACTAATTTGGAAAGAATAGTGAAAAATAAACACTGAGTAGAGAACAAAGCTATCATTCGCACTGAAGATTCTGTGTAACAAAATGAACAGAAAAGGTAAAACACGCTTTGTGAAAAAAATGAAGCAGTACATTAGTTGATTAGCAGCAGCAACAAAATGATCTTTAGAACATACCTCTAACACAGCACATGAAATTCCCCATTGTAGTAAAGGCGTGACCCAACACTTGTGATCCTTCACCAGTCTCAGATAGTAACAGAGTGGCAGTATGAATTGCAGGCTGGGTAATATATCATATCCTCATGGCACTGTGACATCATACACTGCCTAAGCTCTCCACCCATCACCTCCTCCCCCTTACTTTCCAACTGTTGCTTCCTACACAAGGATATGTTCACACTGATTAAGTAAAATGGATGTGCTTATAAAGGGTCAAACTGTGAAAGAAATGAGTAGTGCTTTGGCTTACTAAGGAAGACATTTTCAATTTTTTTACAACAGGAAAACTAACTTTGATGACAGTATTTTGTTATATGACTAGAGGCAGGATCAACTGATAAATAGAACTTAATATTCTTGTGATGATTTTGGCAATAAAATTATAAAAGAACTGCAAACATGACCCCCAATAAACTAAATTCTATACATATCTTAATATAAAGTGTGTAGAGAAGGTATTTTACAATTATGGTTAAACATCTTGTGAAAAACATCCCTTTATTCATGATTGTCATTTGAGATTCACATCCAGCATTATAAAGCAATTATTTTCATTCCCAATAGATGAGCTTTAATTTTACTTACTTATTTTTTGAAAATGGTTCAGCCTCATACTGCAGTACACGTGGAGCCATTGCCTTAAGTTCCTGGTGGAATACAAGGTTCCATGGATTAGAACCAGGGTCAACAGCATACAAGGTGTGCGTCTTTAACACTGCACTCTTTCTGGGCCATTTATTTGCTTATATATTTATTTCTTTGTTTACTACTTAATTTATTATTTTTGGACGACAAACACAGCAGTGCTCAGGGCTTGTTCCTTGTTCTGCTCTCAGGGACCACTACTAGTGGGCTCAAGGAACCTTATGTCATGCTGGGAATTGAACCTGGGTCAGCTACATGCAAGGCAAACACCCTACCTGTTGTATTATCTCTCCAGTCCTATTACTTAATTGTGTAGATTTTATTTCATTTCAGGCACCATGGTTTACATTACAATTGTTGGTAGGGTTTTATGTATAAAGCATTCCAGCACCACACCCTATACCAAAGTATCTGCTCACCTACAGCCCTGTCCTAGAGGTTCAACATTCTATCCTCCATTCCTCCTTCATGGTAAAATTTCTACTGAACACTAATTCTCAGGTTCTGTTGCCTTGGAGATTTAATAGATCTCAACTATCTTTATGTCCTATACAAGAAATTATTCAGCATCTTCTATCCCTCTCTGACTAACTTCAGTTGCAATGATATTGTCCAGATCTATCCATTTAGCAGTAAATGGCATAATTTTGTCTTTTCTTTCAGCCACATAGTATTCCATTATGTGCAATTTCCCACCAACATGCCCTGTTTTACTCACACCCCAACTCCATAACCTGTCTCCATGGCAGGCACTCTCTCTCTCTCTCTCTCTCTCTCTCTCTCTCTCTCTCTCTCCTTTTGAACATCATGGTTTGCAATACAGACACTGAAGGGTAATCATGTATATTCCTTTACCTACTTTGATATTCATTTCTAGTCTATTATTACCATTTCCAACTATTATTGTCAAACTGTCCCTTCTCTATCTTACCTATCCTCTGATCCCTTCACACTTATGGTAGGTTCTAAACATTGACATCTCCTCTTGGACTCTCTTTTACCTGCCTTGTACATTAGTCTCATATAATTTTTATATCCCACAGATGAATGTAGTCAATCTATACCTCTTATTTTTCTTCTAATTTTACTCAGCACGTCCATTCATTTATAGGCAAACTTCATGACTTCATTTTTCTTAACAGTGGCATAGTATTCAATGTATACATGTACCATAATTTCTTTATCCAGTCATCTGTTCTTGGGAACTTGGATTATTTTAAGATTCTGGCTATTGTAAGCAGAATTATTGTGCTCATTTGTGTGATATGAAAAAAAGGAAACACAGTATGAGACTAATACCCAAGAACATTAGAAACAAGGACCAGGAGGATGGGTTCACGGTTGGAAGCTTACCACAAGGTGGTGGGTGGGGGGGTCAGTTAGGATAGAGAAGGGAACACAACAAAAATAATAGTTGTAAATGATTGCTATGGACAAGAACTGAGTGCTGAAAGTAGGTGAAGGGACAAATATGATAACCTTGAGGTACCCTTAGTGCATACCATTATGCCAAAAAGGAAAGAGGGAGTGAACAAAGAAGAAATGCTCCCGTCATTGACACAGGCTGGTGGGGCCAGGAGGGAAACTGGGGACATTGGTGGTAGGAAATCTGCACTGGTGAAGGTATGGTGTTGAAATATTGTGTGACTGAAACACAATCACGACAATATAATTGTGTATCTCACAATGATTCAATAAATTTTTTTAATTTTAAAAAGAAATACTTTAGGTAAAATTTGCAGGGCTGGAGCAATAGCCCAGCAGGTAGGGCGTTTGCCTTGCACGCTGCCGGCCTGTGCTGGCCTGGGTTCGATCCCCGGCATCCCATATGGTCCCCTGAGCACCGCCAGGAGTAATTCCTGAGTGCAGAGCCAGGAGTAACCCCTGAGTGTCGCCGGGTGTGACCCAAAAAAGAAAAAAAAAAAAAAAACCTTAGTTTCTTCGATAAAATGAACAAGCCATCACATCTTCTACAGTTGTTGAAAACTAGGAAATGACAAAATATGCAATTGTCTTTATAATGTTAAATATAAGTATATGTTAATAAATGTTGTTTTCTCAATCACTTTATATATACATATAAAGCAAGAAAAGTGATGGTGGAAGGAGATATTTATTCATACATTTATTACATGTATTTACATACGCATACCTCCCTCCACTGTATATATATATACCTCTATATATATATATATATATCTATACATATATATGTATGTATGTATGTATGTATGTATATAGCTTCCTCCCTCCACCTGCAAGGCCAGAGGGTGTTCTGTTTACATGAATTTATCTTTTATCCCTCAGCTACTCTTCTCTTCCATACACCCTGTAAAAGCACTTTTTAAAATTTTTTTAATTGAATCAATGAGATACACAGTTACAAAGATTTTTGTTAATGCATTTTTACCTAAAATGATAGACTTTAGGTGACTGTCATATTTTTATTGAGATAAATCACCATCACTTTAATCCAAAATAAAGTTGCTATTAGAATTTGGGCCTCTCATGTCTTGGTGGACAAAATATCATGTAAAATTTTATGGTTACCGTGATTCACAGTACCATCAAAGACAGGGTTTCATGCATACAATGTTCCAACATTACAAACCTACAGTACATTAGTTTACTTCCATTACTGTTTCATGCACCCCACCCCAAGGAAAAAGCCCCTACCATTTGCTCACCATGGCAAGTTCAGTTTTGTAGAATGACTCATATTCTGTTGCTTGGGCCATTTGTTATTCCCTTCCCATGCTTCTTTAATCTCACATAGGAGAGCGGTCACTCTTTTTTTTTAATTTTTTATTATACCACCGTGAGACATACAATTACAAAGGTGTTCATAATTGGTTCTTGGTAATACGGTATTCCAGCACCCATCCCTCCACCAGTGTCCCATTTCCACCACCAATGTAACCCACACCCTCCCGCCCACCCCCAGGCTGCCTCAATAGCAGGTACCCCCATTTCTTCTCTTTCTCTCTCTTCTCTCTCTCTCTCTCTGTCTCTGCATCTCTCTCCTTCTTATTTTACACATTGTGGCTAGCCCTGCAGATATTTAGAGTTTATCACTTAAGTCTCTTTGTGTATATTCAATGGTGAGTTTTAATCTGCCATTACCATTTCCCACATTTAGTAAAACACTGGTATCTATTTATATCCTATTAATGAATGCAGCCATTCTATATCTATCCTTTTCCTTCTGACTAATTTCACTCAGCATGATAGTCTCCATGTCCATCCATTTGCAGGTAAATTTCATAATTTCATCTTTTCTGACAGCTGCATAGTATTCCATAGTGTAGATGAACCGCAGTTTCTTTAGCCAGTCCTCTGTTCTCAGGCATTTAGGTTGTTTCCAGATTCTAGCTATAGTGAATAGCGTAGAGATGAACCCAAGAAGTATAGATAGTATTTCTGCTATGTGTTTTTAGGTCTCTCGGGAATATTCCCAGGAGTGTTATTGCTGGATCAAATGGGAGCTCAATGTCTAGTTTTCGGAGAAATGCCCATATTGTTCTCCAAAAGGGCTGGACCAGTCGGCACTCCCACCAACAGTGGATGAGAGTCCTTTTTCCCCACATCCACGCCAGCACCGGTTGTTCTTGCTGTTTTGGACGTGTGGCAATCTCTGTGGGGTGAGATGGTACCTCATTGTTGTTTTGATTTGCATCTCCCTGATGATTAAAGATGAAGAGCACTTTTTCATATGCCTTTTGGCCATTCGAATTTCTTCTTTTTGGAAGCTTCTGTTCATTTCTTCTCCCCATTTTTTGATGGGGTTGGCTGTTTTTTTCTTGTGAAGGGCTACCAGTGCCTGATATATCCTGGATATTAACCCCTTGTCAGATGGGTATTGGGTGACTATCCTTTTCCACTCTGTGGATTGTCTTTGTATCTTGGTCACTGTTTCTTTTGAGGTGCAGAAGCTTTTCAATTTTATATAATCCCATTTGTTTCTATTTCCTTCCACTTGCTTGGTCAGTGGTGTGTCGCCTTTAAAGATACTTTTAGTTTCGATGTCGTAGAGCGTTTCTCCTATGTTTTCTTCAATGTGCCTTATAGATTCATGTCTGATGTTGAGATCTATAATCCATTATGATCTGACTTTTGTGCATGGCGTTAGAAGGAGGTCTAAGTTCATTTTTTCACACGTAGCTGCCCAGTTTTCCCAGCACCATTTGTTGAAGAGGCTTTCTTTGCTCCGCTTACTATTTTTTTGCTCCTTTATCGAAGATTAAGTGGTTGTATATTTGAGAGTGTGTTTCAGTATATTCAGTTCTATTTCATAGGTCTACGGGTCTGTCTCTATACCAATACCACACTGTCTTAATTACAACTGCTCTGTAGTAGAGCTTGAGGTTGGGGAAATTGATACCTCCCATCTTCTTTTTACCAAGGATTGCTTTAGCTATTCGTGGGGGTTTATTATTCCATACAAATTTCAGGAGTGTTTGTTCAATTTCTTTGAAGAACATCATGGCTATCTTTATAGGGACCGCATTGAATCTGTATAAAGCTCTAGGGAGTATTACCATTTTGATAATGTTAATCCTTTCAGTCTATGAGCAGGGAATGTGTCTCCATTTCCTCAGGTTCTCTTTTATTTCCTGAAGTAATGTTTTGTAGTTTTCTTTGTAGAGATCCTTTACATTCTTTGCCAAACTGATTCCTAGGGTATTTGATTTTCTGTGGCGCAATTGTGAATGGGATAGTTTCTTTAATGTCCCTTTCTTCTCTTTCGCTGTTTGCATATAGGAAGGCCATTGACTTTTGGGTATTGATTTTGTACCCTGCACTCTACTATAGGCATGTATTATTTCTAGGAGCCTCTTGGTAGAGAGTTTCGGGTTTTCCAGGTATAGCATCATGTCATGCAGCAGTCACTCTTGATTCAATCCCTATTCTTCTGGCTGATTTCATTCAGCTTGATTCCTTCCAATTCATCCATGGAGCATCAAATTGCATAATTTCATCTTCTCTTATAGCTGAGTAGTAGTAATCTATTGTGTATTATAGTTTCTTTATTCAGTCATCTGTTCTAGGATAATTGGGTTGTTTTCAAATTTTGACAATTGTGAATAATGCTGCTAAGAATATAGAAGTGCAAGTGTCTTCTTAATAGAGGTTTTGGCCCTTTGGTATGTACACTAAGTGGAATTTCTGGGTCATAGGAATGCTCACTTCTTAAATTTTTGAAAAGTACCTATATTATTTTGCAAAAAGTTTGAACCAATCAATATTCCCACCTTTAGTATGTTAAGGGTCCCTTTTTCCCCACATCCATTCCAACACAGGTTGTTTTGTTTTGTTCTTTTTTAATGTGTGCCAATATAATTGTTATGAGATGATGTCACACTGCTGCTCTGAGTTGCATTTCCCTGATAGTGATGCAGAGCAATTTTTTCCTAAACCCATTTGCCATCTCTATGTCTTCTTTCAGAAAAGTTTATTTTCATCTCATCCCCATTTTTGAATGGGCTTGAAATTTTTTTTTTTTTTTTGTTCTTGCTATTTTTTTTCTTTTTGGGTCACACCTGGCAATACTCAGGGGTTACTTCTGGATCTGCACTCAGGAGAGTGCTCAGGGGACCATATGGATGCCAGGGATCAAACCCGTGTTGGCCAGGTGCAAGGCAAATGCCCGAACCGCTGGACTATCGCTCTGGCCCCAATTTTTACAAGTGCCTCATCTATGCTGGATATTAACTCTTGTCAAATGACTAACATAATATTTTTTTTCTTTCAGAAATTAATCAGGCCCTTTTTGCTTCCCCTCTTTCTCTAGCTAAACATTTCTGTTGCCTCTGAAAAAGGCAGTTGGAAGACAAAGACAGCAGATAATAATGACAAAATAGTAATGACTTATACCAGAGCCCGCAAGACATATCACCAAGGAATTAAGAAAAATATGAGGAAAATCAACTTACTTGCACACATGTATTTGCACACCATAAAGGATGACATGACATCTTCCTATGGTATCCAAAACCAACTGGCACATTTTTCTAAGTTCTTCCCTAATTCTCCCCAAAGATTGCATACAAGTGTCCTGTGTGTTTGAATTAATGTATGCATTTATGCAAGAGTAAGTGAGTCACATTTTCAGAGGAATCCTGCTTCCTGGAGTTCATTCTAGGATATGACCCAAGATCCTGAAGACCTCTGCTATGTTAACAGATGATAGAGCTATCTTCTTGGTCAGACATGCGGCAGTAGTCAAATTCAGTACTCCCTTCTGGACCATACCTGAGATGCACTCGATCATAGCTTAGAGGACAATGGAAACCTGGCATGCCCATTTGGCATAACTAAGATCCAGAGTCACTCACAAAGAAGTGGAAGAAGGTGGAGGTGTGTAATAACTCAGTTCTAAACTGGAAAGAATAAGATACCATCTCTAAATGATCACTAGATCACTAGAAATCCCGTTATTCATCGATTTCCTCCAGCGGGCGCCAGTAACATTTCCATTTGACCCTATCACGTGCCAGTGTAGCCCAATGGCATCTGCTTGCTCCAGGAATACGAAGATTCTCAAACCGTTTGTTCAGGGTCTTGACGAAGAAGTCTGACCATCTTGTAGGTGGGCAGCCACGTGATCTTTTGACGTCCCATGGGATCCAGTCAGTAACGGCTCTAATCCAGCGGTCATCTCCAAATCGCATTACATGTCCAGCCCATCTGATTTTTGATGCCTTGGCAAACAAGACAGCGTCCCTGACTCCCGGAACAGCGATGGAGGTCAGAACTCCGGATTCCTTTTCTCACTTGAGTGAGGCGTGATATTCCAAGCATAGCTCTTTCGATTTTCCCTTAGCTTTTGACAGAATAGACATATAGAAAATTATTAGTTAAGATTATCTTTTGATTTTGACTTTTTCCACACACCCTCATGACCCATAGCTGAATGCTATATATACTTGGGGAATGGTTAAAAATTCACCCTCTCACCAAGGGCAAGTATAAAGCCAGACCTAACACTATGATTTGCTTATTTTCTTATTTAAGGGCCTTTAGTGCTGTGTTTCATTCATCATAGGCTATTTACTATGTTTTAAACAACAAAATGATTTGATTTTTTCCCAGAGAGCTTCATTAGAAAAAGGAAAAATTAAATTTACCAAGGAAAGGAGGAAGCAGTTGAATAACAAATATGATAAATAACTGAATTTTAGGTCTGTTAGTGCCCGGTGTGATTCCACTCTGACACATGGAACAAGTAATGAAATGATAAAGAACGCCTCTTCCACGTAAAAATCTGATAATTCATATAAATTTCCTTGCATTTACAGTAATAGTTGATTTCCTGTTTACTGCTCAGGCATGGTCTCTTAATGATAACATGGTTGTTTATTGGCTTTAGGGTACATTGGTGTTACTGAAAATTTACAAGATAACGCACTGACACTGTAATATAACACTTGATCTTATAAAAGGAAGAGGACAATATTGTCTTCATTTTAGCTACAAGATAACACTGGGATGGATTGACAGCACAGTGGGTACGGCATTTGCCTTGCACATGGGGGACCCGGGTTAGATCCCCCAGCATCCCATATGATCGCCCAAGCATTGCCAGTACTTTCTGAGTGCCAAGCCAGGAGGAACCCCTGAGCATTTCTTGTGTGACCCAAAAAGAAGGGGAAAAAAAAGAAATAAAAAGATAGCAGGGGGTCCCAGAGATTAGAAAAACAATACATTTAAAAAGTGCCAGGGATAAACTTGAATTCTGCATGCCTTCTTTTAAATTGCATATTATTTCTACTACATTCATGGTTACTTCTAGAAGTAACTCCTCCCAAAAGGTTGGGGTTGGAAGTTAAAAAGAAAAGATTAACTTTGATCCTTGAGAGGGTATAAGAGCCCCTCCCTTGTGGGGTAATCTACCTGGGGACCTTTCCTCAGAGATGGAATCCTGCCCTGGGGCTATAGGCCTGCTCAGGAAAATGAATTCCCTGCATATTGTTTTCTCTTTTCCTATCACTTCACTTGTATCACTTGTCTTCCAGTTGTTCATCAATTTGCTTGAGTGGGCACCAGTAACATCTCTATACAACCTGTTGAAAGCAAGTGAACCACAGGGGCATTTGCTTGCTTTTCCCTTTGAGTTTCATCAGTAAATGCTCGAGATGAGAGCCTTGTACTGAAAGTATACCACCTACATGGCAGAGCCTGGCAAGCTACCCGTGTTTTATTTCATATGCCTAAAAACCCAGTAACAATTATGGACTCATTCCCATGAAAGAATGGTTGAGGCTTTTCTGTTCCTGGAGCAAGCTGCAACAATAGGATTCTGCATGCAGAGAACCCAATCAGCAACCTTAAAGCCAAAATACAAGCCAGGAGCAATAATGAAGCCACAAAAGAAAAGAGGACTTAAAAAGAGAAGAGAATTAAGATTTTTGATGGAGATCAGGCAAATAAATAATCTTTGAATTTTAGAAATACCAAGAGAGAAAAAAAAGAAAAAAGGAAGAAATAACTGATGGAATAAATAATAATCGAGAACTTCCTCAATCCCTGGATGGAGGTTACTTCACAGATTCAAAAGGCCCAAAAAGTAACAAACAAAATTGACTCATTCATCACAACACAAAGACACATGGTAATCAGGAGGTCTTGTCAAAGGTGGAAATTATCACAAACGTGTGGGAGTCAGGGGTTAGGCAAGACAGAAAATGGAACAGTGTGCTAATAATTGTCGAGGGTACTAATGCCAACCTAGAACTGAGCATTAAATAGAGGCAAAAAGGATACACATGATAACCTTTTAATGTATGTTCTGTAATCCATAGTCTGGAAGGGAAGGAAAAGAGAAAAGAGAGAGAAAGGGAAAGAAATAAAGAACCTGCCATGAAGGTGGGCTGGGGAAGGGGGAGGGAACCAGGGACGTTGGTGGTGGGAGATGGGCACTGGTGGAGGGACGGGTGCTGGAACACTATATGACCAAAACCCAAATATGAACTTTTTTAATTGTATATCTTTTTATTTGTATATCTCACGGTGGTATAATAAAATACTTTTAAAAAAATAAATAAATAAATAAAAAGAAAGAAAAATCTCAAATACAAAAGAAATAATGTAAGAACCACAACAGATTTATCCATATGAGATCATACAAACAAAAAAGAGACACATATTTGGAATACTGAAAGAAAAAATACACTTCTACTGTCCTGTAAAGCTGTCATTTAAATTTGAGGTTTGAGAGAGGGATAAAAACTATTTCAGACAAAGAAGAACTGTTAACATTTGTAACAACAAGCCAATCCTGTCCCCACCCCCAATGCTGAAAGGCTGCCTTTAGAAAAACAATGGCATTTTCAAAAATAATTAAACTCCACACATAAAAATGGCAACACAGTCCTTTATGTCAATAATCTCTCTTAGTGTCAATGGACTAAACTACCAAAAGGCATAGAGTTACTGTATGGATTCAGAAAGGAAAATCCATCTACTGCTGCTTACAGGAAATAAATCTATAATAACAGGATAAATACAGGCTCAGAGTGAAAAGATATAGGTAAAAACAAAAAAAAAAATGAAAATCATGAACAGCCATACTTATATCAGACTAAATAGCAACCAACCTAAATAAATTAATTAGAGATAGTGACAGGTAGTAATTATTGGTTATGGGAAAATATATAAAAAATTTTAGCTCACCTCAATACATATGCACCAAATGAAGGGTCAGCAAAGTATGTAAAACTTCTGCTCAAACACCTAAAGAAATACATTATTGAAAAGTGACAACTTTATAGCAAAGTTAGTTCTTGGTGTCAATGAACTAAATTTTCCCATCAAAAGGCATAGAGTGGCTGGACAAATCAGTAAATAAAATTATTTATTCTGGGAATTTACCATGGGAGGCCAAAAACACACAGCAGAAACACCATCTGCACTTCTATGTTCATAGCAGCACTATTCACAATAGCCAGAATCTAGAAACAACCAGAGTGCCCAAGAACAGAAAACTGGATAAAGAAACTGTGGTACATCTACACAATGGAATACTATGCAACTGTTAGGAAAAATGAAGTTATGAAATTGGCTATAAATGGATGGGCATGGAGACAATCACGCTGAGTGAAATTAGCCAGATGGAAAAGGACAGATATAGAATGACTGCATTTATTTGCGTGATATAAAAAAGTAGCATGATACCAATATCCAAGACCAGACAAAACATGGATCCAGAGGTCTTGTAAGTGGGTGGAATCTACTGCAAGAGTGTGGGAGCCAGGAGTTAGGTAAGACAGAGAAAGGAATAGTGTACTAATGATTGTTGGACATACCAGCCTAGAACTGAGCCCTGAATGTAGGCAAAGAGGATTATACATGATAGCCTCTAAATGTATATATTGCAAGCCTTCTCTTTCATACACAATGTGTAAGAGAAGGAAGAGAGAGAGGGAGAGAGAGAGAGGAGAGGCATAGAGGCAGGCTGGGGGAGGGGGGAAGGAATCAGGGGACAATGGTGGTGGGAAATGGGCACTGGTGGAGGGATGGATGCTGGACCACTGTATGACTGAAACCCAAACATGAACATCTTCGTAATAGCATATCTCATGGTGGTATAATAAAGAAATGGAAAAAATAATTTAAAAATTATTTACTGCTTAAAAATATATAACAAGGGGTCATAGAGGTAGAACAGCAGGTAGTGGGCTTGCTGACCCAGGTTTAATCCCCAGCACACTTGTTGTATGACATGCCCTTGCTAATTTAGCATGTTAAGAGCTGCTTCCTGCTATAGGAAGCTTCTTTGCAAAGTGGGGAAAATTGGATTAATTTCATAATTTTATATGACAAAATATTCTTATGAATCTTGCTAACTCCAGCACAATACTCTTTTAATCCTCATAAGTCCCCACTGGGGACACACATGTAGATCTTGGCAATGCTGGATCAACCATAATATAATCAGTCTTGCTAATTCAAAGAGCCATATGAGAATGCCCCCGGGCAAGTGAACATGGCTCAATAATTACTAAAGACAAAGTGAATTATTCTGACAGATTATGGACCTTAGTGAAGGTTTAGGGTTTGCTGGAATTGACAGGCTATATATTCACGGCAAGAAGTATTAATGCCATTCTCTATACATTATCTTGAACTGCTTTCTGGTTCAGAGAGATTGCCCCTTTTCCCTCTGCTAGGATGATTTGTATCTCAGGAAGTCTGCTCTGGAAAATTAGCATTTCAAAGGTCTGGGCCAGGTGACCTGACTTGGGGAAGCGAACTTTAATGTGATAGAATTAGCCCTGACTGTGACCTATTCTTGTGGGCCAAGTCAAAGACTAAAGAAGTATAAAAAATGGAGCTTCCTTCCTTTCATTCTCTTCACTCTCTGCCAGCCGCTCTCTGCTTGTTTGGATTCCTTTCTGCCTGTCTGCTGTTTGGACCCAAGCACATGGTTCAGAGTGAAGCCATCTTGGCTTGAGTATTAAAACCCACCATGTGGCATGGGCCCAGCTAGGAATGGAAAGTTTAGGGTTTTTCTAATATTGGATTGTAATACCAAATCTTGTGTGAGTAAAATCCTTTTGCAACTTTTCTGGATTTGTGAGTATTTGTCTATTCGCCAGCTGCCCATGACTTGGGGAAAAGAGGAGATGCTGTCCTGCTCCCTGATATTGCCAGGAAACCCAGCTCAGCTCAGAAGCTAAGGCAGAAGTTCCCAACAACACCACATGGTTCTCCAACCTGCCAGAGTTGATCTCAGAGCACAAAACCAGGAATAAGCACTGAGCCCCAATGGGAGTGGACCAAGAATAATAACAATCAAAAAGAAAAACATCTAAGTTCACAGGATAAATACAACCTCAAAGAAAAATGATGGAAAAATTTTATACAAGCCAGTTGGTAAACAAAAGAAAATCTGGGTCAGCCATACTTCTCTCAGACCAAATAGAATTCAATCTAAACAAAGTAGTTACAGATAGTGATGGCACTCCCTAATTAACTAAGGCAATAATGTATCAAGAGGTACTTACTCTTATCAAAGTGTATGCACCAAATGAAGGTCCAGAAAAGTTATAATGCTTCTGCTCACAAACCTAAAGAAACACATTGATGAAAATACAATGCAATATAGTGGGAGACTTCAACTTCTATTTCACCATTAAACAGATCAACCAGACAGAATATTAGTTAACAAACAAGAAACCTCACAGGTCAGGAATAAGGCAAGCATGTCCACTGCCTCCACTATTATTCATTATAATACAGAAGTTTTAGTCATAGCAACTGAGAAAGAAAAAGAAATCAAAGAGATCCAAATTAGAAAAGAAATTAAATTAGAGGCTGGAGTGATACTATAGGAGGTAGGGCGTTTGCCTTCCGTAGAGTCAATCCCCAGCATCCCATATGGTCCCCCGAGTGTGTGATTCCTCCTGAGCATTGCTGGATGTGGCCCAAAAAACAAAATTTTAAGGAGTCAAACTATCACTACTTGACATATGTAGAATACCCAATAGAGCCCTCTAAAAAAGCTCCTAAAATAATAAGTAAATATAGCAAAGCAGCTGGCAACAAATTCAACACACAAAGATCTTCCTCATTCCTATATGCAAGTAATGAATTAGAGAAGAAAGTGATCAAATATTCTACTTCATTCAGATAATCATTTTAACATAGTGGCCAGGATATATATATATATATATATATATATATATATATATATATATATATATATATACCATAAAAAAATTAAAAAATATTCTGCTTATGAATTGAAAAAATCAATGTCCTCAAAATGGTCACCCTGCCTAAATTACTGTATAGAGTTAATACAATCCTCATCCAAATGGGGACCATCTTCTTCAAAGGTTTCAATAAAGGTAAATAATAAAGTTTATGTGTGTAAACTTTATGTGCATAGTTTTATTATATCAAGGGCTTTGGTTACATTGCTGATTTTCAGGTGTCATATATGTATATGCATGTATCTAAAATACAAGCCAAAGTACACCATAATCATGATATCCGAAGTAGATCAACACTTTTTAAAGAGATCTTTAATCCATTTTGACCTGACTTTTGTGCATGGTTTTAGACAGAGATCCAAGTTAATTTTTTACATGTAGCTTCCCAGTTTTCCCAGCACCACTTGTTGAAGGGTATTCCTTGCTCCATTTCATGATTTTTTGCTCCTCTATAAAAGATTAAATTATCATGTATTTGAGGATGCGTGTCAGGATACTCAACTCTATTCCATAGGTCCACAGGTCTGTTTTTATTCCAATGCCATGCTGTTTTAATTACTACTGCTTTGTAGTTCAGTTTGAAGTTGGCAACGGTGATGCCTTTCATCTTCTTTTCCCCCAAGGATTGCTTTAGCTAACCGTGGGGATTTATTATTTCATACAAATTTCAGGAGTGTTTGGTCAATTTCTTCAAATGATGTCATGGGTATTCTTATGGGGACTGCATTGGATCTGTATAAAGCTCTAGGGAGTATTACCATTTTGACAATGTTGATTCTCCCAATCCATGAGCAGGGAATGTCTTTCCATTTCCTGTGTCCTCTTTTATTTCTTGAAGCAGAGTTTTATAGTTTTCTTTGTACGGGTCCTTTACATTCTTCATTAAGCTGATACTTAGGTATTTGATTAACTGTGGCACATTTGTTAATGGGATCGTTTTCTTAATATCCCTTTCTTCTCTTTGATTATTTGTATATAGGAAAGTCACTGACGTTTGGGTATTGATTTTGTACCCTGCCACTCTGCTATAGGTGTCTACTGTTTCTAGGAGCTTTTGGTAGAGAGTGTAGGGGTTCTAGGTATAATATCATGTCATCTGCAAATAGTGATAGCTTAATTTCTTCCCTGCCTCTCTGGATCACCTTAATGTCCTTTTCTTCACTGATACCAATTTCCAAGGTCAGGCAAAACATGGATCAGGAGATCTTGTCAAAGGTGGAATCTGGGGCTGGAGCGATGGTCCAGCACGTAGGGCGTTTGACTTGCACGCAGCCGGCCCATGCCGGCCCGGGTTCGATCCCGGCATCCCATATGGTCCCCGAGCACCACCAGGAGTAATTCCTGAGTGCAGACCCAGGAGAAACCCCTGAGCATTGCCGGTGTGACCCAAAAAAAAAAAAAAAAAAGGTGGAATCTACCAACGTGTGGGAGTCAGAGGTTAGGTAAGAAAGAGAAGGGAGGGGCCAGAGTGATAGTCCAGTGGTTAGGGTGTTTGCCTTGAACGCGGCTGGCCCATGCCGGCCCAGGTTCGATCCCCAGCGAGCACCGCCAGGAGTAATTCCTGAGTGCAGAGCCAGGAGTAACCCCTGAGCATTGCCAGGTGTGACCCAAAAAGCAAACAAAAAAAAAAAAAGAAAGAGAAGGGAACAGTGTGTGCTAATAATTGTCGAAAGTTATAATACCAGCCTAGAACTGAGCATTGAATTCAGACAAAAAGATACACATGATAACCTATAAATGTATGTATTGCAATCCACAATGTGTAAGAGAAGTGAGAAAGAAAGAGAGAGAGACGGGCCGAAGTGATAGCACAGCGGGTAGGGCATTTGCCTTGCACACGGCCAACCCTGGTTTGATCCCTGGCATCCCATATGGTCCTCCGAGGACCACCAGGTGTAATTCCTTAGTGCAGAACCATTAGTAACCCTGAGCATTTCTGGGTGTGGCCCAAAAAAGAAAAGAGAGAGAGAGAGAGAGAGAGAGAGAGAGAGAGAGAGAGAGATAAAAGATATAAAGAACCTGCCATAGAGGAAGGCTAGGGAGGGAGAAGGGAGTTGGGGACACTGGTGATGGGAAATGGGCACTGGTGGAGGGGATGGGTGCTGGAACACTGTATGACCGAAACCCAAAATGAACATCTTTGTAATTGTATATCTCACAGTGGTATAGTAAAATATTAATAAGTAAATATTTTTTTAAAAAAATCAATTAAAACGTTTTTTGTTGTTTTGAAGGAAATTATTCAAATGACAGCTGATTTGCTATTCCAAACTCTGGAGATCTGAAGAAATGTTAAAATATTTTTCAAGTACTGTAAAAATAACTATCAGTCAGTGATTCTACACCTAGGAAAATCATCATTCAAAAAATAAAAATGAGGGAGCAGGGAATAGTACTGTTGTTAAGACTCATGTTCTTGCATACTCTTAATCCTGACTCCTGGAAGTATTGAAGAGTATGCAGGATTCCTGTCAGCACAGATTTCCTTGAGCACCACCTTGTATGACCCTGGAGTGCCCTAGCACACTGAAGTGGCCAGGTTATCCCCAGTACCACAGGGCCTGATTAGCATCAAATTTGAGGGCCACTGCATTGAATCAACTGTACAGCTAACAAATAATTGCTAGGGTAGCCCCCAAGCCTCCTGAGCACTGGTAAGGAGTCACTCTGTCTCTACCCCCTGCAAAAAGAAATAAAGTTTAAAGGCATTTTCAAGTGATGAAAAACTGAGGGATTTAGTTACCAATTTAGTTGCCAACTTGAGGGATTTAGTTACCAACTGACTAAGCCAAATGAACAGCTAAAGGAAATTCTCAAACTGAAAAAAAACAATAAAGTTGAAATTGTGTAATTAAGGACTAACAGTGAAAAGAATAAAAAGATAGTAAAAAATCATAACTTTTGCATTTGCTAAATTATATTTCCTACTTGAAATAAAAATGATAGCACAGGTTGATGTTATCTCAAAATAAAAAGTATACAAGTTGCCCACATTATATTTATCTATTGAATAGTGGTATCTAAACAATGAAACATATAATAAATTGCAGATCACAGCAGTCAAAAAATAATGATCCCTAAGGGAGACTCCCAAAGTAAAAATACATATTTCTAGCTATCTTTGATGAATGCTAATCAGCAGTTACTAGCAGACACCTAGTTCAGGTAAGTTATCCTGACCAGAATTTTCCATTTTCTCCACAGACATCACGGAAAAAGTCAAGGTGCTCATAGGGTACAGTAATATGCACATGCCCTCTTTCAATTCTATCACTCAGAAAGAGAACTCAGAATTTTCATAATTTAAATGCTACATAGTACTACCTAGATATAGTACTACATATCTCCTTTTATTACTCCGATTGGAATTTTCCTGAAGAAGATGTAGAAAGTTCAGGAAACTACATTTCCAACAATCCCTCTAATAAATGCCGGGACAGATGCTAAAAATGAGCATCAAAACTAGATAAGACTGGGGCGTTGGCTTCCCCACTCCCGCACTTCTCTCGGGGTATGGGTGAGATACATGCAGAGGCGGGCCTTGGACATGGGACAGGCTCAGATGTAGCTATCTAGGACAACTTCCCTCATCTTGTTCTCTCTTACTTATTATAAGAGCCCTGTGATATCACAATAAGTCCTTCAGTTCAAAATCTTAAAACTTTGGGATTCTGGTACACTCGGGGTTACTCAGGAGTTGTTTTAGCTCAGTGCTCAGTGGTGCCACGACAGTGCTACAGGATGGGGTGGGTAATATGCCGTGCCAAGAATCAGACCAGTGTCCACTTCATCACAAGGGAAACACCTTAACCCCTGTTCTCTCTGACCCCATAAAGGCTTTTCTAAAATGAAATGTTTTCCACAATGAACATTAAGTTACTGATAGGTTTTGAAAGAAGGGCATAAAAAACAAAAATAAGGGGGAGAGGAGCAAGAAATTATTTCCACAATGGAAAGCTATGACTCTGGTTGTCTTTAACCCTGTATGTCTGCTCCATTTTAAGACTCTTGGTGAATTTTAGTAATAAGTATGCAGAAATTACTATCATGTGTTGCAATGCAAACAGAAAAAGAAAGAATCATTACAAAGGCAAAAGCAAAAAACAGTTTCTGCTAAGACCTGAGCATTGCTGGGAGTAGACCATAAGGGGAAAAACATATTTCTGTACTTATGCTGTTGCTTATTTACTCTGAATATTGAGGAAATGTGAAATCCTGCATATTCATAATATTTGTTTTTTGTGAATCTATAACTGGCCCAGTAGAGATTTCATTTCCTCTTAATAGAACATTTAACAATTTACTAGGTTACGGAGAGTTCAAATGTAGTGAGGCTTTCAATCAAGAATTCCTTATTCAAATTCCATTCTCCATTTGTTAATACACAATATTGGGGATCATTATATCCTTCCAAACCAAAGCAGTTCAGTGAACTATAATCAGTTTAGTTCACCATCTGGTCAGAGTTCTTTCAATTGCCTCAGATCCTGACTGAGTGCTACATTATACCAAAAAAAAAAAAAAGAGCCCCTAGTTGGCAGCACTGTGTTGGCTTTATGGGAGAGCAGCAGGATTCTATAGGAAAAACAGGAACTAGGCAGCAGTACTGGTGCCAGCAAGTCTGGTTGGAATATCCAGCCTTCTCTTGATTGTGCCTCCTTTCCTCTTCACCTTCTATGTCCCCATATCTGAGTCTCTGATCTCCTGATTAGCATGAACAGAGGAGCACTACCGGATTAGACGGGGTCTGGATGACATAGCCATTTATGTTCCTCATCTATGACATTCTAACTAGCCTCTGAAATATGTAGGACTGCTGATACGTGGGTAAGGAAACTAAGGCACAGACAATGAAATAATGTTCCAGAGATAGAGTTTTGTCTTGACACCAAAGCCCTATCTTTAGTGGATGGATGACATAATGCCTATGTCTAATTCAGCAAAGGTGAGTTCTTTTCCTTGAGAGGACAAAACTATGCATTGGAAACAAACTTGGGATATAACCCAAGTTTGAAAAGGAGATGCTACAAGAAAAGCATACTTTCATAAATTGATACATTTAATGTTGATCACAGACTTTTGCTGACAAATGTGTTGTGGGTGATTAACGTGAAGTGGGTAGAAGTAGGAGAGATGGCAGCCTGGAGAAGGTGTCTGCTACTTTCAGACGGGTTTTGGGAGTGGGCCCGTCACCTCTGAGGGGTCCCGGAAGCAGCCGGATGAGACTCGCCCATCACACTAGCCACCATTTCCGCTGTCCGGATGCTGGGAAACTGCCTCACGACCAGATTAACAGAGCAAAACCAGTTCGAGCCCAGGTAGGCGGCTCCCAGAAGCGGGAATCACTGGGAATTCGTCAGATGGAGTCAGGGTTCGGCCATTCCCTCTCCATTTTGTCGAGCCTGGTGGCCCCCCCCAGGAGCTGCCCTCGGGCCGCCAGTCATAGCATGAAGAGGCTCACAAGCGGCTTGGGAGGCTGGAACTCGGCTTGCCCTGGGCCCAGCTGAATATGGGACCCACAGGAGGGCAGGACGGGTTTTGGGAGTGGGCCCCGTCACCTCTGGGGGGTCCCGGAAGCAGCCGGATGAGACTCGCCCATCACACTAGCCACCATTTTCACTGTCCGGATGCTGGGAAACTGCCTCACGACCAGATTAACAGAGCAAAACCAGTTCAAGCCCAGGTCTGCGCGCCGTGCGGTCCATTAGAATAGTGGAGACAGTGATGTCTTTTGATTCACTGCATTCCACGAAGAGCAGGAAAGTTTGGCGGGAGGGAGAGATAAAGAGGAGAGAAATGACATACAGAACCCGCCAAATAGTTGGGGTGTGGGGGGGAGGGAGGTGGGGACATTGGTGATGGGAGATGGGTTTGGGTGGAGGGAGGGTGCTGGAACACTGTGGAGCCAGAACTCTACATGAGCATCTTTCAATTGTATGTCTAAAGTGGTGTAATAATATTTGGGGGGGGGGAAATAAGTCCCAAACTTCCAATTCGGACCCAGACCATATGCTCAGGTTGGAGACAAGACCCAAGATGGAAGAGACTCACAGACATGGGGCAGGGATGCTACTGGCTCTCCCTGTGCCCAGCTGCTCACAAGGTGCCCAGGGAGGGATGGCGGTTTCTAGCCCTGGCCCGCCACCCCAGCAGAACCTTGCAACAAGCCAGACGACCCCCCCACTCCATGAGGGCCTCCATTTTCCACATCTGGACTTCTTCCTCGTCAGAACTCCACCCAGCAGACCAGCCTATCACAGCCCGGCTCACGCGCCACAAGCGGCCGTCGCGGTTCATCAATAAATGCTGGATTTAGAGATGACTACAAGAGTATCCTACCTGCACGGCAGAGCCTGGCAAGCTACCCGTGTCATATTTGATATGCCAAATACCAGTAACAATTATAGACCTCATTCCCATCATCTGATGGAATGGATTGAGGCTCTTTATGTTCCTGGAGCAAGCAGATTCCCTTGGACTCTACTAGCATGAGACAGGACATTTGGAGATGTTACTGGTGCCCGCTCGAAGCAAATCGATGATGAACAGGAAGACAGTGATACAGTGTGACAGTGGGGAAATAATAAAATAAAATTAAATCGAAAAAAAAAAAAAATCTCAGATCAGTAAATAGAAAAAAAAAGAAGGTGTCTGCTACTTTCTTCTTTACCCACCTTGGTCACTTGGAGAGGCCTGGAAATACCTAGACTGATAAAAGTCAGCTATGAGGGCCAGAGCAATAGCATAGCGGGGAGGGCATTTGTCTTGCATGCGGCCAACCCGGGGTTCAATCCCTGACATCCCATATGGCCCCTTGAGCACCACCAGGAGTAACTCCTGAGCACTGCCAGGTGTGACCTAAAAATAAAAAAAAGTCAGCTATGAGTCCCTGCACAGTAAAACCTCATGTCTCACCAGCCGTGAGTCTTGTATCCCTGGATGAAGCTACTTGATCATGGTGAATTATCTTTCATTTGCTAGCATATTCCGCTTGCAAAGATTTGATTGAAGAGTTTTTTTTCATTTTATTTATTTATTTTTTAAGTATTTTATTATACCACCGTGAGATATACAAATAAAAAGATAAACAATTAAAAAGTTCATATTTGGGTTTTGGTCATACAGTGTTCCAGCACCCGTCCCTCCACCAGTGCCCACCTCCCACCACCAACGTCCCGGTTCCCTCCCCTCTTCCCCAGCCCACCTCCATGGCAGGTTCTTTATCTCTTTCCCTTTCTCTCTCTTTCTCTTTTCCTTCCCTTCCAGACTATGGATTACAGAACATACATTAAAAGGTTGTCATGTGTATCCTCTTGCCTCAATTTAATGCTCAGTTCTAGGTTGGCATTAGTACCCTCGACAATTATTAGCACACTGTTCCATTTTCTGTCTTACCTAACCTCTGACTCCCACACGTTTGTGATAATTTCCACCTTGACAAGACCTCCTGATATATGTTTCACTTGACCTTGGATATTGGTATCATAATATGTACATATATATTTATGCCATGCAAATGAATGCAGTCATTCTGTATCTGTCTCTCTCCTTCTGGCTAATTTCACTCAACATAATCTTCTCCATGTCCATCCATTTATAGGCAAATTTTATAACTTCATTTTTCCTAACAGCTGCATAGTATTCCATTGTGTAGATGTACCAAAGCTTCTTTATCCAGTCATCGATTTTCGGGCACTCTGGTTGCTTCCAGATTCTGGCTATTGTGAATAATGCTGCTATTAACATAAAAGTAGGGATGGTGTTTCCGCTGCGTATTTTTGGTTTCCCAGATTAGATTCCCAGGAGTGGTATGGCTGGGTCAAATGGGAGTTCAATTTCTAGTCTTTGGAGGAAAGTCCATATTGTTTTCCAGAAAGGCTGTACCAGCCGGCATTCCCACCAACAATGGATGAGTGTCCCCTTTTCCCCACATCCACGCCAGCACTTGTTGTTCTTGCTCTTTTGAATATGTGCCAGTCTCTGTGGTGTAAAGTGGTATCTCATTGTTGTTTTGATTTGCATCTCTCTGATGATTAGTGATGATGAGCATTTTTTTCATATGTTTTTTGGCCATTCGAATTTCTTCCTTGCTGAAGTTTCTGTTCATTGCTTCTCCCCCATTTTTTGATGGGGTTGTTTGTTTTCTTCTTGAAAAGTTCTACCAGTGCCTGATATATCCTGGATATTAACCCCTTATCAGATGGGTATTGGGTGAATATTCTTTCCCATTCTGTGGACTGCTTTTGTATCTTAGTCACTGTTTCTTTTGAGGTGCAGAAGCTTTTTAGTTTCATGTAGTCCCATATGTTTATCTTTTCTTCTAGTTGCTTTGTTAGTGATGTTTCACCTTTGAAGATGCCTTTAGCTTCAATGTCGTGGAGGGTTTTTCCTATATTTTCTTCAATGTACCTTATGGATTCAAGTCTGATATTGAGATCTTTAATCCATTTTGATCTGATTTTTGTGCATGGTGTTAGACACAGGTCCAAATTCATTTTTTTACATGTCGCTGCCCAATTTTCCCAACACCACTTGTTGAAGAGGCTTTCCTTACTCCATTTTAGACTCATTGCACCTTTATCAAAGATTAGATGATCATGTGTTTGAGGTTGGGTGTCAGGATACTCAATTCTATTCCATAGGTCCACAGGTCTGTTTTTATTCCAATACCATGCTGTTTTAATTACTACTGCCTTGTAGTACAGTTTGAAGTTGGGAAAGGTGATGCCTCCCATCTTCTTTTTCCCGAGGATTGCTTTAGCTATCCTTGGGGGTTTATTGTTCCATACAAATTTCAGGAGCGTTTGGTCAATTTGATTGAAGAGTTTTTTTTAATCAATGTTCATCAGGAAAATTGGCCTAAAAATGTCTTAGAAGCATCTCTACCTGCTTTGGACATTAGAGTAATATTGGCTTCATAGACACTATAAAGAAAGATTACTATTTTGTTAATATTTTGAAAGAGTTTGAGTAGTGGTAGTATTTCTTGAAGGCTTGCTAAAATTCAACAATAAATGCATTTGGATCAGGACTTTTGTCCTTAGGGAGATTCTTAATTATTATTTCAATGTCCATGCTTTAGATTGGCCTGTTCAGGTTCTCTATCTCTTCCTCAGTCAGTTTTGGGAGGTAACATGACTGTAAGAATCTGTCCATTTCTTCTAGATCCTACAGATTAACTGAATAGAGTTGTTCTTGGTAATCCCTCATGATATTTTGAATTTGAGAGGAGTCTGCTGCAATTTCTTCCCTTGCATCTCTGATGCTATTTATTTAGGTGTTTTCTCCATTTTTTTATCTTGTGAGTCTAGCCAAAGTTTTGTCTATTTTATGTATTGTTTTGAACCAACTACTGGTTTCATTGAGTCTTGCATTATTTTCTTGATTTTTATATAACTGATTTCTGCTCTAATTTTTATTATTTCCTTCCTATAAATTTCTTCCTATAAATTTCCTTCCTTCCTATAAATTCCTTGGGATTTGTTTATCTTTCTCCAAGTGATTAAGACATGTGTTTAGGTTATTGGTTTAAGCTTTTTCTTCTCCCCTAATATAAGCCTGGATTGCAATACATTTTCCTTATAGTACACCTCTTTTGCTGTATCTCACAAATTCAGATAGTTTGCTTCTTCACTCTCTTTAGTTTCCAGGAATTTCTATTTTATCTTTTATTTTATCTTTCATCCAACTGTCTTAGCAGTATTTTTTATTAAGGCGCCATGATTTATAAGGTCATTCATAACACAGTTGTTTCAGGTATACAATGTTCCAACACCAATCCCACTCACTACTAGTGTGCCCTTCCCTCCACCACTATCCCCGGTTTCCTTCAGGCCCCTCCTCCTCCCCTTAACAGGCACATAACAAATTATTTACATTTTTTGTTCCAACAAAACTTTCGATGAATGGCAAATGGCACTACAGAAAAGAAATCAATAAAAGTCAATGTATGATGACTGACAGCTCAAATTTTAACTTATGTAAATAAATTCAAATCATTCAATACAACATAATACAATGCTGACACATATTTAGATAAATTAGTTTTCAACTTTGGCACCTAAAATAGATGCATTAAAGGGGTTATTTTTGTGCATGAATTCTACTGTAGTAATAATGTCTTTCCCTATCATTAATAAAATTATTGTTTAGTTGTGAGCTAATAAATTTTGCAATTTAAATGAAGTATGTAAAACCTACAATTGTAAAATTTAGTAAGATATAAATGGATAAAATATGATAAAATCACAAACCATCCTATCCTATGAAGGGATATTGGCTTTATATTAGAAATTATTATGTTTTAGATATGGTTAAGTGCTGCTAATGCAGAAAAGTTAGAGATTGTAATAAAATCCTCCAAAGGTGCAAAAAACTGATAAGACATAGAACATTCAATACAAATGATATGTTAATTATTGAAATTGTTGTATAAAATATTGTATAAAGTCCCTTAGCAACCTAGGGGGCAAACATACCTTCCTTAACCTAGTACAGGTCAACTATAAGTACCATAGGTGAGTGTCATACTCAGTACCACATGTTGAGAAGTTTGTCCTGTCCTTTAAAGATGCTCTTTTACTGCTTCTTGTGAATTTAGTTACAAGGTGATTAATTCCCTAAGCTGTGCCTGCCCCTGAAGCTCTGTACCTTTCCTTTAAATGTGAATGATTTAAAGTATGCACCTTTCATGCTCTTCATGCTCTTCATTTCTGCGTGCCAGTTTTTTTTGCATTTCAGTACTCATTTTTTCTTCTGCATTGCTGGCTTTGCTGACTATGCCATTGTTTCTTTGAGCTCATTAAACATTCTCACAATGAGTTCACAAAAGTCATCAAAGATTTACCGAGCTGGTTGGTGTTGCTTGAGCCCTGCTCTGTGTTCTTGTTTTTGCTCATTAAGTGGGCTTGTGGGTGTCTTCTCTATTGTGTTTTCTGTGCCCTAATGTGCTGTAAACATTGAGAAATTTGGAGGAGCAGGGGAATTTTCCCACCCCACTTCTGAAAAGGCCCTGGAGTTGTCCGCCAGTGATGGGCTTCATCAGGATACCCAACAGATGTAGGGATCTAGCAGGGCCCATAGTATGTTTGGGTTCAATGGTCATCACCCCCCCCAAACAAAGGAAATGGATCACAGACTTGTTGGTAACCAGTGGTGTTTAATGAAAGTCTACTAGTTATAGAGGCTTCTTGAAGCGTTGAGGGTTGGGGTTACAGCCTCAAGAGAGTGAACTTTCATTCTGAAACAAGCAGGTGTAAAAGCCCCTTCCTTCCAGGACAATCTACTAGGGATCTCCCCCATGAACTGAATCTTGACCTAGGGCTATAGACCTGCCCAGGACAAAGGCAGAATTCCATCTAAGGGCATATCACTTTCTCCTTGTCATATTACATTTACTCCTTAATAATATTTCTAGGCGGGCGGCCCGCGTAGGGCGTTGCCTTGCGGGCCGGCCTGTGCTGGCCCGGGTTCGATCCCCAGCATCCCATATGGTCCCCGAGCACCGCCAGGAGTAATTCCTGAGTGCGAGCCAGGAGTAACCCCTGGCGTCACCAGGTGTGACCCAAAAGCAAAAAATTTATATATATATTTCTAGTCATTTCGTATAAACACAGTAAGAGATATAGACATTTTTTCTAGACCCTAGATTAAGCTTAAAATGGTCTCTCTGGACTTATGGTAAAGGGTGGCTTTTCCTGGGACATCTCACTATATATTCCAAACTACAGCCTCGGGCCAGCTTAGTTTTTCCTAGCCCGAACAGAGTCCTAAATCAGTTGCTTATCCTGATGACAGAGTGTGTTCCATTGCTGAACTCTTATTATACTTCTTATGGCGCTTAGACTGTCCCATGTCGAGGCCAGGGTAGCTTACTCATGGCTTGCCCTGGGTTCATTCAAGTCCCACAATGGGAACTTTCTTTTTGGGGTAGAAGGAACTAAAATCAATCTAAGGACAACTGAGGTTTAAGTCAGGAAATACGATGGATGCCCAGGAGTAAATATTTGAGAGTTAATTAACAACTATATTACAAATAGAAGCATTGTCTTCCTGTGTCTTACAAAAAGGATATTGCTCTAACATAAGGATATGCAAAAGGCATAAAAGAACAACAATAGCAACATTTCACTTACAATACAAAACCCAAGGTTATCAGAAGGCTAACACTGCAAATCACTGCACCTGGTTAGGAGACAGAAGGCTGTGACCAAAAGGTATAGGTTGTGCCCCCTTAGTACTAGAATGGGTGCAATTCAAATAATGCTGCAGGAGGGAAATGGCAACTCCAATGTTAAACCTGAAATACTTTGAACTATAATCCAACAAGCAAGGAAATGGATATACCTGGAAGGGTGAGGTAGTATGCAAAGGGTCAGCAGTCATTGAGCTGGGCTTCTTGATATGGTGGAAGTTGGGTGATTTGTTCAGGAGTATTTTGTTTGACTCCTGCTTTCAAGTTTTTTTTTCTTTTTGGGTCACACCCGGCAATGCTCAGGGGTTACTCCTGGCTCTGAACTCAGGAATTACTCCTGGCAGTGCTCGGGGGACCATATGGGATGCCGGGGATCGAACCTGGGCCGGCACAGGCTGGCCGCGTGCAAGGCAAACGCCCTACCTGCTGGGCTATTGCTCCGGCCCTCCTGCTTTCAAGTTTTTCTCCTTCTTTTTATTGTTGATTTCTACTTTTGTGAAAATGGGATCTGAGAGGGCACTTGCCATGATTTCTACATTTGTAAACTTATGTATGTTCAAGTTATGCCCTAGTATATGATCTAACCTGGAGTATGTACACAAGAGGAGAATGTGTGTTTGGCTTTCTGAGGATGCTGTGTATGTCAGTCCAGTTATTCAAACTCATCATTTAGAGCCTTGTATCTTTACTGATATTTTGGTTGATCTGTTTAATGTTGAAAGTGATGTGTTGAAGTCTTCCACTATTGTGATTCCATCACTGTTTCTTTAGTTCTGAGAGCAGACATTTTATATTTTTTCTGACTCTTCATTTGATGCATGTATGTTGATAAGAGTTAGTATTTCTTGATTTCTTTCAACAAAATTGTAGTCTGTGCCTATCTATATAGGCGATGTAAGGGTGTTGGATGTTATTGGTCTGATATAGGTCTGGATGCCCTGCTGCTTTCTTTAGTCTACTATTGGGCTATATGATTGTTTACCATCCTTACACTCTAGGTTTGTGGCTATCCTGTGAATTTAGGCATGTTTCTTATAAGCAACAAACAGATGGATTTTTTCCTGATTTATCCAGTAATCCCATGCCTTTTAATGGGAGAGAAAAGTCCATTGACCTTCAGAAAGATTACTTATACAAAAGCCTGTCCTGCCATTTTTCTGTGTGTGTGATTTAGCTATCTTTGCTTTTGGTCATTTGTGGGAATTCTTCCCCTAACAAAAAAAATCCAAGGATGTAATATGCTCTCAGTTAAATATTTTACTATTTAGAATGCAAATGATTAGCAAAAATACATGTAGGAAATAGTAATATTGCAGGTTAGAATACACAACAGATATCTGCCTACCTGCTTACGCACGAGTTGGACAAGTATAGAATAAAATTGTTTAGGGCTTTTAGCTGTAGTGTCTATGTGGTCAAAAAAACAGAATAGGAAAACTGTCAGGACTTATATTTTAAGAATTCCTTCTGGTAGCTATGTAAAAACACCCCAGCACTGATCTTCCTGTACCTATTGAATGTCCACATACTTACTAACTGTCCTTAATGTCTGCCAACAGTGACTCACCTGTTGGGATCCCTGTGGGGGGTAGAGCAATAATACTGTATTGGATAAATGGCCAGCTGTGAGGCCACTGAGTTCTGCCCAGGACACCTAAAGCTTGGTCTGTGTGTGTGTGTGTGTGTGTGTGTGTCTTTCTGTCTGTCTGTCTGTCTCCTTATGTATTTGTGTTTGTCTCATTCTCTATGACCGACCCCTGCCAGACGGGAGTGAAAGGTGCCAATCCAATTTGATTTAGAAAAATCGTGACCCCCCACCCCCACCAGTGTGATCCAGCGAACAGAAAGAAAACGTTGCAGAGAAACAATCTGCGAAGTTGCCAAAAGGCGTGAAGTTTGAGGGCACCAGCTCAGAAATCATCTCAAGATGAAAAAAGTGGAACTGCACTTCAGGATCCATATCCACAGGAAAAGGATAAAGAATGAAAACTTATTAAGCTTAAAGCAAAAGTGTTAGATTTGGGTCACCTAGACCCTCGGCATCGCTGCTGGTGCTTCCTTATATCCAGACCAAGACTGTTAACACAGCATTTCCCTTGGTTCCCAGATCATGGTAGCTTTGATTTCCAGATCTGAGAAAGAATTAAACATGGTTTTAAAACAAAGATATGCTCAAATTGAAGAAGCCCCCTCCCCAAATTATAAAAACTTGGTCTAGGAACCAGAGCAATAGTACAGCAGGGAGGGTGTTAGACTTGCAGACAGCCTACCTGGATTCAATCTCTGGCATCCCATATGGTCCCCTGAGCACTGCCAGGAGTAACTCCTGAGTGCAGAGCCAGGAGTAACCCCCTGGGCATTGCCAGGTGTGACCCAAAAAAGCAAAAAAAAAAAAAAAAAAAAAACCCTTGGTCTGTCGGGGCGCTCCGCCGGGGTTCCCGACAGTGCCGGGAAGCGAAGTTCCCTTCTACCTCCGGCCGGGCGAGGAATGGATGAACACTCAGGAATCCGATGCAGTTTTAAAGGTTTTACTTATCACAGGTTCAGGCATACAAATCAGCAAAAGGAAAAACCCGATGCTTAGGATTCCAGGCTAGAACCCCAGCCACGTGTAGGCCAAGATGGCGACCACCACGTGTAAAAACTTCCAAGGGGAATAAACGCTCACAAGGCGAGATCCCACAGGGAAGAAGACCAGGAGAGCGGGAACCGGCTAGTTTATACCCATGCAACTCAGACCTTCCTCCCATTGTTATGGAAAGCAGGGAGTGTTAAATGTCCTTAGATAATCCCTCCCTGCACCTCACCTAGGCCCTTTAGTGTGCTAATGCAGCAGCCCTTAAAGGAGTCCTGCAACAACGGTCCATAGTAATAACAGCTTTGTTGCCAACTGACTGGGCAGTCGGGATGAAATTGAGGAAGCCTGGGAGGACAGTGAGAAGGTGTGTATAAATGAGGAGGAGGAGAGCTGGGGACCCACCATAAGGTTCATAGCCCCAATGCTGGAGGAGGAAGAGGAAGAGGAGGAGGAAGAGAGCAAGTCACTACTGTGTGGTTCTCAAATAAGCATTACTAGTTCCCATTCTCCATCTGTTTCTCTCTCCCTCCCCAAAGATTTTGACTGGAGGCCAGAGCCATAGTCCAGTGGGTAGGGCATTTGCCTTGCACCACGACCAACAGGGGGTTCGATCCGCTTCATCCCATATGGTCCCCTGAGCACTGCCAGGGAACCCAAAAAGCAAAGATTGTGAGTGACTGCAGAGGCCCTAGTTTCCTCTACAGAGTAGAAAGGCCTCTGATCAGCAAAGGCCTCCTGAAAGATTTTAAGGGAATCTGCTTCCTTGCAGAGCAATTTATTGTTGTTTAAATGAAATGCTTTACCGTTACATACCTTAATGATGCTTCTTTTTCACCTATGTCACACAGCAGAAGGTAGACTAACTTACAGTGGTAAATGAAACATTTACTTTTTACCTTCTTGAAAACCAGGTCAGCTAACCAAAATGTTAATCTCAGAGATAGGACACCTGGAAATGTCTTACTTTCCCGGGCTTACACCTATTTGGCCATAATTAAAATTGCCAGCTTTGGTCTGCAATAGAGCTCTTTCTTTTTGTTTTTGTTTTGTTTTGTTTTGTTTTTTTGTTTTGTTTTGGGGTCACACCTGGCAGAGCTGAGGGGTTACTCCTGGTTCTGCACTTGAATTACTCCTGATGGCGCTCTGGGGAACCATATGGGATGCTGGGATAGAACCCAGCTCAGTCACATGCAAGGCAAATGCCCTCCCTACATTCTCAACCATCTTTCCCAGCCCCACATAGAGCTCTTTCCAATCAGTTTCCTTCAAAAAAGCAGAACAGAAACCCAGTGAAGGTCCAAAATATAGTGATTGGTCTGAATTGGCCAGCAGGTCAATGTTTGCCCTAGAGAAAGTTTCATCTTTTTCTATATCTACCTGGCCTCTGCCTTACAAAGAAATAGTAAATACAGACTGGTATTGTGCATGTGTGTGAATGAATGTTAGTACCTACCAGTATGTGTGTAGTCAGTTCACCTGTCTGTATGTTTATATGTAGAATATTGAAATTTTAATGACAAGATCGGATCAGTAAAAGGCTTTACGTGTTATTTACTGTGAGTTTTGAGTCTGGAAAATTATTTTAATTTTTCTGAGGGTGTATGTTATGGCACTGAGGCATTATTAAGATAATATTTTAGGATTAATAATAGTTCTCAGATCCAAGTATACAAAAACTAGCTAAAGGCATCAAAAATATTCATTCTTTTCTTCTGTCCTGTGAACTGAGTCTTATGAATTACAAAAATGTTTTTATTGTAAGTCCAAAGACCCTGAAACTATAAAGTACACAGCAAAATGGATGCTTTAATCTGTATTTACTGTAAAAGATGCATCCAAATACTCTTCTAAAAGCTATTCAAAAACAGAAGAACTTTCTTAGAGGTCTAAGCCACTCAATTAGAAATTAGGCTGTTTTACAAAAAAGCAGAGGTGCAAAAAATCATCTGCCTCCTTGCTTCACTATGGAAATTCTTATATTAAGAAGTAGAGTTAAACTTAGCAAAAAATATTAGGGTCAATTCCTTTGAATTGCGAAGTTCAATAATTGTAAAATATGGGGTCTGAGCACAATGGGTAGGGCGTTTGCTTTGCTTGCACGTGGCTGACCTGGGTTCCATCCCCATTATCCCATATGGTTCCCCAAGCACCGCCAGGAATAATTCTTGTGTGCAGAAACAGGAGTAACCCCTAAGCATCTCCAGGTGTGACCTGAAAGGCTAAATAAAAAAAAATTGTAAAATAGTGAATTACTATTGTGAAAAATTGAAATACATTTTAAGTGATAGAAAATATTTAAGTATTAAAAATACATTAATGCATTTTTCAGGTCAGATTTGAACCTTGGATCAACTCCTTTATACCTGTTCAATTTGTTAGTATTTCTGAACCTCCAATTTTTTCTTCAAAATGAAAATAATATCTTCCAGTGTTGTAATGAATTACATTAGAGCAGTGTTTGATTAAAGAACCATAACATGGAATTACTAAAACACCTGACCCTAAAATATTTATGACTTAAAATAGTGGCAAATTTAAAAATGGTTTAGAATGGTTTAGTCTAAAACATAAAGGTTTATAGGCTAACTTTTAATTTTTTATGATACCACCGTGAGCTATACAATTACAAAGATGTTCATGTTTGGTTTTCAGTCATACAGTGTTCCAGCACCTATCCCTCCACCAGTGCACATTTCCTACCATCAATGTCTCCAATTCCCTCCCCGTCCCCCAGTATGCCTCTATGGCAGGCACTCTGCCTCCTCTCTCTCTCTCTCTCTCTCTCTCTCTCTCTCTCTCTCTCTCTCTCTCTCTCTCTCTCTCGATTATCACAGACTTTATTAGTCCTAGTTAGCCCTACCAAGTCACAAGTGGCAGACGTGAATAAGGAGAAAGAGGAAAGAGGCTGTCTCTCTCCCTCCACTTCACACAGGTAGCCCGAGGGTCCACCAGCATGATAATTACCAAACAACTTTATTTCAACTCTATTTTTAGTTCAAATCTTTCAAGTGAAACACTTGGAATATATTAATATGAATACATATTTTATTTTTATATTAGTCCAAAACTCTTAAAGGACCAGGACAATTTCCCTGTTTTGAATAAAATGTCAATAATTAAGCACTGGTAGTGTTAAAGCTTTGTATTCAAAGTTAGCCTATAAAGCCACAATTTAGAAGAGAGAAGA